>JAGFPH010000448.1:142249-188999 GCA_018207615.1 Philaenus spumarius | reverse complement strand
GGGGGGGGGGGGGGTCAAGTTAGGACCGGGGATTTGAATTTAAACCCTTTTAACACGTTCACTGCTAAGGTCGCACATGTGAGCTTGACACTGAACAGTATGAGAAGCGGCCGACGCACAATGCATTGCACGCCAACCCCATATTGGTGAGTAGTTTCAATACACAATGCATTGCGTGCTTCCCACGCCAACCCCGTATTGGAATTATATTTAATACGCAACGCATAGCGTGCTTCGCACGCCATCCCCCGTATTAGGAAAATTTTCAATACACAATACATTGCGTGCTTCGCACGCCAACCCCCGTAATGGGAGTATTTTCAATACACAATGCATTGCGTGCTTCGCACGCCAACCCCCGTGTTGGGAGTACGGTAAACACCTTTTTTTAACCTTCATAGTTTTCTTATTTAATAGATCAGATCAAGCTCACAAGAGAGTAAGGCTGCTACCTACTGCATCCATGTGTATTGTACGTTGTAGTTTAATCAAATAAATCTAAATTATCAGTAGGGCCTATGCATGCAATGCACAATGATGTAAAATATGTTGCTGGATCCTGTGTTGTGTTGTCTATTTTATAATTTAATTTGAATTTTTTAAACCTAGTAAGTATTAATTTTTATTACTAAATTTCGGAATTTCGGGGGGTTTTGACCCCCTAACCCCTCCCCCTGGCTAAGGCCTTGGTTTAGCATACTTTTACACTTTTAAAATAGTTTCCTTTTTTAATATTTTTAACATACAATGTTTTTGTTCAGCTTTGAAACATTTCAGACTAACGTTAATCTTTTCTTAAATTTTAGATTTAAATGTTTTTAAATTTAAAATTTTCTTTATCGTTTTGTAATGTTTGATAGAATAGAAAGGTACAGTATATTTATAAAAATTGCTGTTAAAAATAAAATTACTTGAGATGATGATCTTACCAAACAATTGTTAAGTTTTTTGTCCGTGAAATATTTATGTACCGACCCAGCTAATATATTAAGTACCGTCAAACACCCATTTTAGGGACAGTAACTTGGAACAATTTGGGACTTTTCACTTTTTATGGTTAACTAACCTGATTTTTTCTATTGTTGCTATAAAAGCGGTATGAATTAATTGATAGATGGATAGCTAAAATAGCATTCAACTACAGTGAAAAAAACATTCGGGGATAGTTCTTTTGGCAAAATTATGTACTTTGATTGTTACATAAAAACATTTATTTTGACTGAATAACTTAAATTGGACAGGGTATTTATTCTTAATAAGTTCTAGAGAATGCTAATACATTTTTCTTTGGCCTATTATGTTTGGTAAGAAGAAACTATCACTATTTTAATGTTTGCAAAACAAGTATTCTCTTTATATACAAATCTTAACAAAAATTTACATAGCCACGTAACTTGTAACTTGAAAGCCAAATTACGTAACTAATATCGGCAATATTTTTTTTACAATGTGGTTTTGTTAACCTATGATGAAGGGAAAAAGAACGGAGCGGTTAAGGGTTTATAAGTAAATTTAAAAAAGAGACTAATGCCACCTTTAAAATTAGCTAGGCCTACATGCAAAATTATAAAGGATCGCAAAAGACTTTTTTTTTCAAATGTTGACGGTGTTGAAGAGGATGTCTAGCTAAATTATGAAAATGTGTAAAAATTAATTCCTTTAAAGGTTTGTGTGTTTAGAATAGTAAAAAAAGATTGTTGACCCAAGTATAGTTAAAGAGAAAGGGGTTCTAACATGTGATATCAGAAAACCATAAAGTGTTCAAAGTTAGGGAAGATATCTCCTAACTTGGGACACCAACATTTTATTTTTTAAATTTACTTTATGAAAGATATATTTCAAATGTTAGTACTAATTCAGAAAGTACTAAGGTAGACCATAGTTTTCATATATTTATTTTCACCCAACCTATTTAAAAAAAATATGTCTTTTGGAGTCTAAAACTGAAAACTGTATTAAGTAGCCTATGGGCACTTATACGTAATATATTTATTATGTAACATAAAAACTGTCCAACTAAAAAGCATCTTGACACCACAAACTTGTTTCTCATACAAATATATTTTGCTTGCACTTCAACAGAAATTAATGACCACTACTCAATTAAAACTGATACATTTACTTAATTAAAAAAAAATAAAAATAAAAAACATTACACATACCTATTATCCCTACGATGTCAAAAGTTATCCTTCATAATATAATACAAAATCTTCATCGGAATAGCTTTCATCACTGACCGAGTCCACTTATGTTTGGTCAAGTAGTACCATTGAAAGGTTCAGCAGGAAGAAGTAGGGCTCTTAAAAAGAAGTAATTTCTCAAAAATTAGCTGTTTTATTCTTCAAATTTATTTACTCCACTTGAACTTCCAAGTAGTGTAAAAATGTAAAAAATCATCGGGAAGTTAACAAATTCCTTATTAGCGAATTTCCATAGGAAAAATGAGCAATTGCAGTGGCCCTTGTGGTAAGACCCAAGGTCGGGAGTAGCAAATGAGCACCGATCTGGTCCCCAGAACACGTTTTGGGGTGTCATTAAAAATAATATATATATATATATAATTCAATGTATGTACGTTTGTCCTTTATGCGTTACCAAACCGTCCATCCGATTGCTTTGAAATTTTGCATAGTAACACAGGTTAACCCTGGGAAGGTTTTAGGCCATTTACCGAAGTCCTAGGACATTAGGGCTACGCCTCAGTGGCCCTCAAAGTTTCAATGTTAATCTTATGGAAGGTCAATCTTAAGGAAGAAGAAGAAATATTTCTTTTGATTTTATCAGGGGCACAAAAAACAGCTGTTCGTATGAAAAACTTAAAACAGCTGATTTTGATCAACAGCTGATTTTGATCAACAACTGATTTGGATCAAAAAATGAATATAATTTTAGTTTAGGTAAATCAAGCAATGAGCAGAATCCCATTATAATTTACATCGGCCCTCAGGGATACGAATTACAGGCTTTCAAAGTTTCAAATTAAGCAATAGCAAAGCATTGCCGGGTCAGCTAGTATATATATATATATTTATTTATTTATGTATGTGTGTGTGCGCACTCTAACAGACGCATTTTACGTCCGATTTGGACCAAATTTGGCAAACAGTTTGATTTTTAAGTCGCTTGGACGAGTTCGTTAGCCAAACAAATTTACCGGAAGTAGACCAAATTTTTGACCGGAAGTAACAATTTTTTGAGATTTTTCGTACTAGAATTAAATATTTTTAAAGTTTTCTTTCACAAAATAGACATACGAAATAATTCTGCACATTTTGTTTTTTTACGCCGACCTTATAGCCCACCTAGTTTCCCCAATAACAATCAAAACGTAAAATACCGTAAAATTACCAGAATAAAATCCACGGCTTTTACCGAGGTGACCTATTGCAATATATTTGGTACATGCTGGCAGCACCTTCGTGAGTAGATCAATTTCCCAAATAGTTGTTTGAAACCCAAAAACATATATAAATTTAATTTTGGAAATTCGCTCAACTCACGTCAGCGGTTCAGCTACGTTGTCGAATTATTTAATTATAAAACCAACAATAAAATTCTTCACAAATATAATTATGGTATCTTTCACACCTCATTACCGTATAATTTAGATCAACAAATTCAAACAAAATAATATTAAATACAAATGTACATACCTGTCCTTTCGCAATCCTTAATTAGTTATTTAATATCAGTAATTGTTTAGGAGAAACAAAAATAACGCTAAAATATGCGTCGCAGAGTCGAAGTTACTTTCATGATTTTGGTATCCAAGTCACTTCGTACAATGAAAAAAATACAGGAAATTACAATAAGTATTTTACCTGATTATTAGTCCGTCTTGTGACTTCTTGAGTTGTCCTACTTACGACGCGTTTCCTAAATTACGATCAACATTTAATAGACCACAACCACAACTACACAAATTTCGACACCAATTTGACACCTCTTCATTATTGCGTAAAGGGTAGTTTAATGAACGCCATCGAAGAATTCGAAATTTACAAGGAATTCAGACATAACCCAGAAAACATATTAAATGATCAGCTGTCATTTCAATCCAATGACTTATATGATACAGCCCTCGGTTATCAAGATAGAACCGGTCAATAACCATCATACAAAGTAGGTTTTGTTAGTTTAGTTCAGTGCATCATAGATGATAAGATGGTGTACACCAACCGGCTCAATCCGTATCGCACTGTAAATTATGTGTTGTGTACTTTTTGTTATTACTTTCTTTGTGTTTGTGTGTGACTGTGTGTATATGACGACCTAAATAGTGATTAATATATTATTTACTTGATAATGAGATTACGGTCTCGAAACGCGTCGTAAGTAGGACAACTCAAGACGGACTAATCATCAGGTAAAATATTTATTGTAATTTCCTGTATTTATTTCGTCGAAGTTACTATTGTAGAAAGTTTAAACTGGTATAACTCTAATTTAACCAAACTGGGAACGAAGTATGGTCGCAATTTGATTCCCCACTATTCTCCTTCACTGTTAGACAAGTTTTTCCCGCGCAATTTACATTTTGAAAAATCTACTTTTGGCCAGCTAGGATTGGACCCTATGTGCAGCGGTTCTAAGGCCCCCAGTAGTGACAACACTGGACGTGAACGGAAGTAATAATACTGTTACCTACCACTGTTGTGTCCATCAACTTGTCGAGCTCTTCTTCGGCTTTCTGTTTTTGTTTCTCTGCCTCGTCACTGAAGCTGGAACTGTTCTCCTCAGTCTCCAGGCAGTGACACAAACCCAAGAGTATTGTTAACAGATACACTGGAGCCATTATCACTGTGAGAAACTAAACACTACTATCGCGTCCGATCTCAATATGCAACTGTGGAATGCGTTGGCAATTAATTGAATGCATTTAAATTAACGATGTGCATGTTATCATTGTTATGTCTTAAACTAGTAAGCCCACGTGAAAAATCACAGGGAGATTAATTGGGTACACATCAGAAATACATCATTTATAACACTATTTAAAAACAACAGACTTTATCTAGGCCTACCTGACTATGCTGACGGGGATTTTTAACTAACTTTAGTGTTGAACAAACCAATTATTAGACAAAACTTAACTAGTATCCTTCTTGCGATTGTTTTGAAAGTTACGGCATCCGATAGAGATTAAAAGAGGTACAAAAACAGTCTCTTGACATTTTATGATAAAATATACGGTTTTTGGGTAATTTAGGTTTGAAATATTCAAACAGCCGCCATTTTGAAACGCTTGATTGGATATAATCGTTTATATTTCTTACAATAGATAATTGTTAGGTTAAACTTTACGTCGAGTTTGAACTCAATCGGTCAAACCGCTCTCAAGATATTAATTATTTTGTAAAATGCACATACAGACATACGAAAAAATAAGCACCGCAGACCCATGTTTACATTTTGAAATATTTTTGTCTCGATCGCAGGAACAAATCCACAAAAAGGGACCAGAGAGTTCGGGGTCACTCTGTATATAGAGAAAGTGTAGTGATCGCAAAAAAATCGTGTTGAGATTTTTGTGGAAATATCCGTTTTGGGTCCCCTGTGTCCAAAAAAGTGGTTTTGACAAAATGTCTGTCTGTATGTATACAAAGCTAGAGAGAAAACTATTCGATCGATTTCAAACAAATTTGCACCAGACATGTCAAGTAGGCCTGTACAGATGTACAAAAACGGCTTTGAAAACAATCTCTTTTATGGCAAAAAAACCCCAAAAATCAGTTATTATTTTTTTATTAAAAAATTTCTCTAATGATTTTGATAAAATTTGGCTTATTTGTAGCCTTTAATGCACCCTACCATATGCAAAAAACTGCATCTTTCTAAAAATTCTCGTTTAGCTAATATTAATAACTGATTTTTGGAGGGGTTTTTGACAATAAAGGGGGTTGTTTTTCAAAACCTTTTTTCGTGTATCTATACAGGCCTAATTGACGTGTTTGGTGCAAATTCGTTCGAAATCGATCGAATAGTTTTCTCTCTAAATAATAATAATAATAATATTTAATAGTTAATCTCCTACTTTAATAATTCACCTCTCCTACCCCACCTACAATTAATTATGAAGTCACAGTGAATCTGTTTAGTAATTTAAATATGTTTGTGAGAAAGTATGTGCCAGTTCCTGGTACCGCTTATTTTTTAATAGATTTGTATTTCATATTCACATATCAAATAGTTTAAAAGTTTTAAATATTATAAAATAGTCAAATGTAGAATTTAGATGATTTTATAAAACTGTAGGCCTATTTGTCAATACAGTATTTTGTATGACCTATATTTATAAATTCGTTACTATTAGAATGATTTTATTGTTTAATAGATAATGTTTCACTTGAATAGTACCTATATTTAAATAACACAAATTTTACTTAAAATTTCATAAACACGTTATATTTAACAAACAATGTCAGTTTTAATAACAGTTCTAGTCAGAAATTATTTTGTGTAATAGATATTGTTTAAAAGTTTTAATAGATTTTCATATCCACATATCAAATAGTTTAAAAGTTTTAAATATTATAAAATAGTCAGATGTAGACTTTAGATGATTTTATAAAACTGTAGGCCTATTTGTCAATATTTTGTATTTATATTCATTATTATATATACAGTATATATATATATCAAAAAAAAGATACAAATATTATCTTTTTATTGCTTTTTACTTTAAACTCCTCAATTGTGGAGTCTGAGACAACTCACTTTGTTCTGAATATTTCACCCACTAAAAATCATCCAATCTCAATAAAACAGGTACCATTGGAAAGGAAATGTTTTAAACTTTAATTTTTGTAATTGCAAACATGTCTTAAAACGTATATGTACATGTGTAATCAACGTTGTAAAACTGTAGGCGTCTAAATCAGCTGATGCCGAGCTAGAACGCACAAGGGAAGACTCAAATTCGTCACTTTTGAAGGCACATAATTATTTGACAGACAGTTTTGAGATGTAGATAATGACGGCATTGGATGCTTCTAGATTTCAGTGTTCTACCACTCCCTTCAAATCATTCTTTTTTTTTAGGTGGTTAATGGTTAATGCACTTACGCAGACATCTCGTTAGAGAAGGTACTGTGGGGCTCGATTCTCCTGGACCCTGTACCCACTAAACCACCGCCCTCCCCCCAAGTGGAAGTCACTCTGGCTCCGAACACAGGCACAAGAGAGTTTCCACCGACCTCTCCTGAGATGGCACGTTACAACACTCCAGTACCATGCGTAACGGGCAGCCTCACCGCGCATATAGTTTCTTAGATATGATTTTGTGCATAAACCCTTGCAATTGGATAATTTTCAACCAATGAGGAAGCTTATTTTGCAATCGATATATCTGTATAATGATATAAATTTACATCGTTTTGAAGAGAAAACTCTGAAATTTATTTGAGTTTTTCGATAAATTGATTTAGATTTCATATGCAGAGACGATCTCAGATTCCAGTACGCCATTTAGTCCAATCAAATTAGCTCTGGAATAGTTTGGTTTCAGAAAAAAATGGAAACAACTCTGATCGAGCTAGAAATTATTTTAACCGGCTCCTGAACGATCCCTCTACAATTCCTACAGTTGATTAGGAGTGAGCAACATTAAGGGTTGAAATGATAGGAGTGAAAAGGGGTAACTTTTTTTAACTAGCCCCCCCCCCCCCCCCCCATCATTATGGAAAAATAAGAAACTTTATCATTTAACATATTTTAATATAACTTAAAAATCTCGAGTTGAATAGACATACATTTTTTCGAAATAACTTTATTTTTCGGTCAAAAAGACTCTAATATTGAAATTATTCGGAGCAAGTGTATCTTTCAATGACCCAAATAAACTAAAATGTTTTCGTAAAAAAATAGATTCTGCTATTTTGGAGTTAAAAAGAAAATAGATTAAATTCCAAAAATATCGGACTAGCAGGATTTTTTTCGAAAAAAGTTGATTTTAGGTTGATTCTCTTTGTATTTCTGTCAACTTTATGAAAAAATTGAAAATATTTTTTCCTATATCAAAAATAGCAAAAAACTAAAATTTTAGATTTTGCGAAAACTTCAAATTTTTTATACTGTTTAAATTACGTTTTATCGAGTAGAACGTTCTACTCTATCTATTAAGTTCTTTATAATAGACATATTTTTGACAAAATAGTATTCAGATCTCATCTTTAATTTTTTCAACAAGAATCATTATTTTCCTAAAAACATTCAACACGTCCATGCATGGTTTTGATAACTAAGAGATGAGAGTGCGTTTCACTTTTCATCTGATCCAGGCCAATTTGCTCTCACTGGCCTAAAGAAGTTTCACTTCAAAATATGAATATATAAAGCCATCATAAGAACCAAACAATAAAAAAACCTTAACATTCATGTTGCTTTTGAACTCACTATTCAAATTTCCGTAATTTACAATGTGCTCAGGTTCAACAATTGGCAGCACTATTCTCTTTTATATATTTCATCGTCTTCAAAAATATCAGCAGAGAGGCGTTTAGTAAATTCGGTTTCGTTTCAAATCAGAATTTGTACAATGTTTGTAGATTTTTGGTTAAACAGATAAATCGGAATTCTTATAGGATAAATCGTGTGTCTGTCAAAGTCCAATTTCTCAGGAGCAAGTGCGAAAACGTCAACCATTTTAACACGAATATATTCCAAGAATCGAAGCTGAAAACATATGTTACTATAGATTTTGTATTTAGTTTTATTTGAAGTTACCTTTAAGGGATACGACAAAAAGAACGGTAAAGTAATAAATAATAGTATTTATTAAATAAATAAATAATATATTCTCTGAGCGTAGCTCCTCCATCCCACGTGTTCCACAGCATCAGCATGGCTGAAACAGTAAATTGCATTTAATTCACTAAAACCAAGAAACTAAGCAGCTTTGTATATTATTGTTCAGTGATATATGCCCGAATAATGCATACCACCCAGAAGTACAACCCTACAGTCGGTGTGGTGAAAACAGGTTGTCCAAAACGCAAAAACCCTACAACGTTTTTTATACTAAACGGTTAAATCCCTGGGTGTAAGTTGTCATTTGCGGGTAAAGGGAGAGTCTTTCAATGCTGTGCCCGCGATTGAACGCACAAGCATCCATTATTTACGCATCCTTCCAAAATTGTACACGTTTTCACCGTGGCAATTAATTAAATATAATGCAGGCACCAAAAGCCCGGTGTGTATCAAAAATACGTTGTAGGCGATTATCGTGAGTACGTAATACAATGTCACGTCTATTGAATTCCTGATCAACTAAGACCACTACACCTTCATCTGTAACGGGGGCATTGTACCTTTTACGATGTTCTGCTATAATTTAGTCACGATAACTTCCAGGCGCGTTTATGCAATGTTGATACACACTGTCGGTATGGGTTTTGCATACACAGCGCCGTTAGTTACAATATATACATCAAATTGACATATATCTTTTACTAGTGGACCCAGTAATGTTTCGCTATTGCTTGATTTAATTTAAAGGATAGTTATTCCATTTCATTACATTGACTTAAGTAATCGAATTGCAAAATGGTTTGTATGCCACTTGAGAATATACTACACAAATTTAGATACACGTAGTTTGTAAACTTTTATAGGTAAACAGTAAACCTTTTGTTTGCTTTTACCTAATCTAAAAAAAAGTGATAGTTGTAATGAATTGTAAAAAACCTGATTCTAAATTAGCCCAATTGGTTGCAAATAAACGTGTTTTGGTTCATTATAGGCCTAACCTAAAATTATGTTTAGTTTTTGATCCAAAGCAGTTGTTTTATACATAATACTAGCTGACCCGTACGGCGTTGCCCGTGGTGGTTGGTATTTTCAGTCTTTTTAACGTAATTGTATTCTTTTTAAGTGTTTAAGTGTTTTAAGTGGGTGTTCAGTCAGTGGTATTTGGCTTTTATATATATAGATCTAAAATAATAAAAGCACTATTGTCATAATAATAAAAGATCTGAAATTATGATTTTAGTAACTTTGATCCCCCCCAAACCCCTCCTAAAATTTCGAAATTTTTCATACCCTTTCTTAGTGAGCACCTATGGCCCTAGAGGAATCTACATACCAAATTTCATTCCAATCCGTTCGGTAGTTTTAGGAAATCGTGATTTAATAACTTTGATCCCCAAAACTCCCCTAAAATCTCGAATTTTTTTAAACCCTTTCTTAGCGAGTGCCTATGTCCCTAGAGGAAGCTACATACCAAATTTCATTCTAATCTGTTCGGAAATTTTGGAGAAACCATGATTTAGTAATTCTTACTCCCAAACCCCCCTAAAATTTGCAATTTTTAAAACCCTTTTTTAGTGAACACTTATGGTCCTAGAGGAAGCTACATACCAAATTTCATTCCAATCCGTTCGGTAGTTTTGAAGAAATCGTGATTTAATAACTTTGATCCCCCAAACACCCCTAAAATTTCGAATTTTTTCAAACCCTTTCTTATTGAGCACCTACGGCCCTAGAGGAAGCTACATACCAAATTTCATTTCAATCCGTTCGGTAGTTTTTGAGAAATCGTGGTGAGTGAGTCAGTGAGTAAGTGAGTGAGTGAGTGGTATTTCGCTTTTATATAGATGTAACAACCAGTCAACCAATGTTTGAATTGAATTAAAATATAGTAAGCATGTTTAGTTGATTTTTGTTTTTGTTTGCTTTAAGGTGGTCAATCTAACCTAAAAAAGCTGTTGGTTTTGAACAATGGTAAACTGTGATTAAATGCTAAGTAAAGTTGCTATGGTAATGAATGTAAACAAACATGTGTTACTAAGCATTTTATTGGAACGGCTGTTTTCGTGCGCTATGGTCTTGAGTCCATACAAAAGAGGCTGTTTAGTTTAAAAAATTTGAAACTTTTTCGGGAAACTTTAAAAACATTTCTTTATATAAAAACCTAGTTCGGACAATTACAAACATTTTAAAACAAAAAATACCCAAATTGGCTCTGCCGTTCTCAAGTGATGCGCTTACAAAGTAACAGCAATTCATTTTTATTATATAGATTTGTAGTTTTACACTACTACAAATTACAAAATAATAATAATAAAAAATAGTTTTGATATGTATAACATATAAATAAAATTGAAATGTCTGTCTGTGATATCGATATAAATCATCTTTTCTAAGCTCATATGGTTATTCGCACATTAGCAAAACCTAAACATGCATTTTTAAATTTTTGTCTGTTTATTTGTCCGGGTTAATCTAAGAGATGGCAAAACAAATTTTGAAGAAACTTTCATTTGCATGTAGAGTTCGTTTCAGAGACTAGGCTAGGATATTTTTTATTACGAAAATATTTAGTTTTCCTATTTTAAAATGTAAAAATCATTACAAAAAGTAGAGGTATACGGGTGGATTCTGCTGTGTATTATTTTACAACATTAAGTAAATTTGTTTTACATCTTTAAGTTTATAAATATTTAATTTATTTTAAAATATCTATGTTTGTTCCTTTGTCCTCTGTAGTTCTGGCCAACAAATTGCAGCGGGCACAGAATTTCTGCATACGATTTATTTTTAGTTTAAAACGCGATGTCCGTATAACTCCTTATTTAAATAACTTGGCATCTTAAGGGTCTTCTATACCTTGCGTAAAACAGCAAAAATATGAACTTCGTATTACCGTGTTTCGGACGCCGTTTTTTCAACCTAAAAAGTTATGAAACATCTTAAATTGTTCTTAAAGGCTTTGTGCTTTTGTCTAATCGCATATATTATTTCTCAAGACTATTTTTTTGTCGGTACGCCATAACTTCCTTAATACATCATCAAATTACATGAATGAGGCATCATTTTAAAGCTTTCCTTAACCACTACACGGGAAAAATAGACAAACAGCTTAAAATTCATGTTTTAATAACAAAAATTGATTTAAAAAACTTTTATATTATACTCTGTATGTTCCTAATGAAAGGCGCCATCTACTAACCATCTGTTTAACTAGCATGACAGCTGTTAGTTAGATTGTTTACACTGTAAGATTGTATAGGGAAACTGTTATTTATAAACCAATGTAAATAAATAAACTTAATTAACTGAATTAAATACAGTAAACGTGTTAAATCAGGTAAATGTAGGCCTACTCCGAACTTGCGAAATATTCGCACGGGTCAGCTAGTATCTCATAATTGAAAGAAATCGTCGGGAACTCCTTTTAATCAACAGTTTAACTGAGTAAAAATCGATTATTTTTAACGCATTTTTTTGGAGTTTTAAGCAATAATTTCCATATTTTAAGCTAACACGTAAAAAATATAAAGCCTTCTTTATAACTTAAAGTAGTTTCCCAGATTATTAATTTATAAATAGAATCCGAAACACGGTATTACGAGTGCATGTTTCAACGATTTTGCGGCTTGAGTCAGGCCTTTTGCATTGAAATCATACTGTACACTCGGGAGTTTTCTTCAAGGTAAAGAAGAGCCTTAAAACTTAACGATCTGCGATCTTTTCATATTTGATTTAATCTGCACTCGGTCCTACGGACTGGCTGAAAGGTTTGTTTTTACCTCCGCTATCAGTGCAAGAGCATTAGAAGAGCACTTTGCATAGCAAGCGCTTTGCTTGTTATACTATACCGTTACATAAAACCGTCATTTATAATAAATCCTTTAATGTGTCCGCATGCCGCTTGTGGAACTGATTCTATTGATAGTTGTGTCCAGTTTTCAAAATTGCTTAAAACTTTCTTGATTAGTAAAATGGATCAAGTGTCTTTGCCTTGGGTTGTGATATAATGATTAATAACTAGTAGTTCTGGAAACAGTAGACCTCGCTCGTTGAAATAACAAATGTGGTTTTGATCTTAGGTTAAAAATAGTGTGCCAGTAAGGAAGTAAGCACAAGGTTTAGCCAGTGAAACATTATTTACAATTCCCGCGATTCCGGGATTTCTAGTTCTCGTTTTTATTTCTTTTCTTGAGCTTTAACTGCTAAAGATTTTTTTTTAGAGACATTGTGTTTTATTTAGGTTTATAATGCGTAAGATAGCTAAAAATATCGCGTTATAGAGGGACAACATATAATTAAATATTTATATACTTAAATAACTCAAACTTATTAATGTATCATAAGTTAACTTAAGTTCCATATCATATTCCAATATTAGAAATAATGAAAACAAACTATGATAAAACGTCGTGATAGTGATCTCAACCCATGTACCAACAATTCCCACGGTGTCATTTTTTGTATGTCCTTTATCGCCGCGAGGTTTCATTTGTTTCATCTCATTTTCTCATTTTGTAATTCAAGTAAAGCTAAGTCAAATACTTTTATGAAATTTACAATGATAATTTACAGGTATACAGTTCAATTCTTTGATTTATCCTCTACACTTTCTTATAATAATATGTCCTTTTTGGGTAAATGATATATTCCTAAAATACTATTCAAAACAGGCCTAGTTTTGTTAGCAGTCTTGTAGTAGGAACATAAAAACTGGTGTTTTCAAAATAAGAAATTTGAATTTGATAAATATTTTTATACAATCTATTTAGAACTAAATTACGAAATTTTTTTACATTTATGAAAAAAATTACAATAATGTTTACTACTTTTTATATAGGCCTAAAGTTAAACATTTTCCTTTCGTTACTGAACGTGATTGTTTCTTGAGCTAATAACTTTCTTAATTTTACTTCAATAATTTTTTTACTGACATAAATGAATTCTTTAAACCTTTATCTACAAAAAAGCTACGGAACACTTTTGAATTGGTGTATAGAGCCCTGAGACATACTTGAATCAAGCAATAGGAAAGCATTGCCGGTTCACATTAGTTTCCAATAAAAAAAAATCACAACAAATTTGGACAAATTTGGATTAGTAATCAAGACAAAACTAGACCTTACCCCGTTTAATTAATGCACCCTCTGTAAGTTGCCTGCCACTGGTCTTCTCTTCCTCGCCTTGAACTCCTGTTGACGCGCATCCTGACCCTGTGCGTGTACTCCTACCTCATTGCGCATCTTCTTCAACACCGCCGAATGCCAAACTCTTTTCAAAGCTTCGTTCTTCTTCTTCCTCTGGTAAGCTTTGATAGCCATCAGATGTCTGTTTTGCGCCTCGGCTGCTGTTTCCACGTCCTGGACAAAATACATTAAAATAATTTGTTAGCGTTCTTAAACAATAGCATATGTATAATAGACTAGGCCCAGTCCGGATTACAGAAATTCCGGATAATTAGGAAATACTAATAGACATACTATTATTTATACGGGCATTTAAACTTGGGCCAAAAGGAATAGAGTAAAAAAGATAGTGATCAGTTTGTACAGATGGATCCCTTTAATCCGACCTTGAACCTATACTCAGCCCCGATTACAGAAAATCCGGATTAATAGGAAATACTAATAGAAAGTACATCATATATTTGTATGGGCATTTAAACTTAGACCAAAAGGAATAGAGTAAAAAGATAGAGATCAGTTTGTACAGACGGATCACTTTAATCCGGCCTTGAACCTATACCCAGTCCGGATTACAGAAAATCCGGATTAATAGGAAATACTAATAGAAAGTACATACTATTATTTGTATGGGCATTTGAAACTTGGGCCAAAAGGAATAGAGTAAAAAGATAGAGATCAGTTTGTACAGACGGATCCCTTTAATCCGGCCTTGAACCTATACCCAGTGTGGATTACAGAAAATCCGGATTAATAGGAAATACTAATCTATACATCTATACTTATAAATCAAATTGAAGAGTCTGTCTGTGATTTCAAAATATAAGCTTTTTTCTAAGCTCATATTTACACATTACAAAAACACATATTTATAATTTTTTGTCTGTCTCACTACTTGTTTGTTTGTCCGGACTATCTCAGGAATGGCTGAACCGATTTTGGCTCTGCATTTAACATGTAGAGGACTTTTCAGAGAATATTTCAGGCTACTTTTTATTCTGAAAATATTTAAAATTCCTGTTAAAAAATTGAAAAAATGCAAAAATTATAGACAAAATTAGGGAAATATTGCGTGTCTATTTCGATCTATGTCTTACATTGTGTCTTACATTGAGGGGTACAGGTAACAGCTACCCCCACTACACAACCTAGATCCAAGTGACTCTGTCCTAATCAATAATAATTTCCGTAAAAATTGAAAAAGCGTAAAAATTATGGAATTTTTTTGATTTTGTAGTTTGCATTGGCATTACCATATGTCACCGCAGGGGTTGGTGAGCGAAGCGATTTGTCTCTACCTTTGTACAATAATAAAAAGTACATACGACTAATTTTATGGGCATTTTCATGGGCGCCAAAAATAATAGAGTAAGAAGATAGTGATCAGATAGGGGTGACCCGTGCTACGCAACGGTAAACATTTTTGAACATTAATAACTTATTTTTATCTAGCCTAACTGTATTGTGTAGTTATTTATATGAGAATTTTGTCACACACATAAAAATGTATTTAGCTTGTACGCTTTTTTCATTATGTTATGTACACACGTCAAATAAATATTTAACCGCATTAGATAATTACACTTTAAAAATTTGGTCATTTTGTCATCTTATGGTTAATAAATATTTGATCACTGAACAAATCAGAAAGTTTAAAAACGTGCACACTTCAGGTTAAACTTCATTAAGGTTACATTTGTTGTTCACTGTACAGGAAAATAAGTCTAAAAATGTTAGTTGTAACTACAAAATTACTATGAAACTTACCACAACGGTTTGAAGGCATTTACGATTTGTATTATTTAACACATTTAAAGTAATAAAATTACACATTTCATATTTTTGTATGAGAAGGTTATGGTTTAAATTGAAATATATGTTATGAGTGTATGTTGAAAGGTTCTCTCAAACTAAGGACCGACTTATAGACAAAAATTCTCCCATATAAAAACCACGGGGAATTTTCAGGAGTTTATAATTTGTATTTTTTAACAAACTTAAAATGAGGAAAAAATTATGTATTTTTTGGGCGTATCGGAATGTTTGGGCTTCAAATTGGTGTATTTGTCATGGCCCTCGTAATTCGTTCTCGCAAAATAACTGATAGTTCTGCCATTTAAATAACATGGCGTAATTTTAAAATGTCAGTTATTTTAAAATACAGTGCATTTTTCGGATTTTTATATTTCTCTGTTAATTTGCAGTATAAAACGTATAAAATCACTTCATTTGCACAAACTAATTGAAAAATAACGACGTAATGTGTCAATAAAGAAATTCCTTAGCGGATTAAAATACAGGATGTCGAAAAAGCATCGAAACGGTTGGATTTCTCTGCTTCTAACAAAGAGAGAAACATTGTTAACCACACTTTTCAAAGTATAAATCCAAATTAAACTAATATAAATATAACCCAATAATTTATTATACGTTTGGTAACACATTAATAAATAGCATGAATACACCAGCTAGACGCTATAGATTTAACGTCCTGAATTTTTCAGATGTGATTAAATAAATAAAAGGACCGTTAGACAGTTTGTGATATGGTAGACGCGATGACAGTCGCATACTGTGTTTTAAATGTTTCACCAAGTGTCGTTTTATGTTTTTATTTATTATGTTTTTATTTGTTTATAAGTTAAATGTCATTTTAATCTGTTAATAAGTGTAACTGTGAGAAGTGTGTTTTTGTGTAGGCCTACTATTCGTTCTGATGATGCCTGAAAATGAAAAGGTGAAACAGCTAAACGATAAGACTTCTAAAAGGATTGCTAAGGCAAGTATAAATAATAATATTAAATAAAAGGACTATGGGTAAATATTGTGCCTTACAATAAATTACACGCAATCACGCAATTAAAAACAAATAATTGTAGATCCGAGTTCCATGGCTCAAAAACGCACAGTAAGTTTCACCCAAAATCAGCCTATGTATCCCTTTTAATAATTAGTATTTTATGATGTAAATAATTAGCTATGCAGCAATAAACGCTGAAAATTCCGTTTTCCCCTAGTTTGTTATACTTATAACTCCAGACCGAACACAAAAATTACAAATCAGGTTTTGAGATGAATTTAACTTCTATGAGTAAATTTCACATTATTGCATAGCCTACTGTTTTGGTATATATTTAACGGTTAAACCAGCTTATACAGTAAACTAAAACATAGATGATCTTATCAAAGTGTTAAGCTTTTGTTACAAATCAGTTGTTTTATTTATAAAGATCGCGTGTCACGTCCATTCGCAAAACCCCTAATCGTGTGCATAACTTTTCAATTTTTAAATAGGAACCCTAAACATTTCAGGGATACAAAGTGGACTAGATTAATCTCTGAAAAGTCGTCTACAGGCAAATGAAAGTTTCGTCAAAATCGGTTCAGCCATTGCGGAGATTAGCGCGGCCAAATAAAAGGACAAAAAATTAAAAAATGCATGTTTTGTAAATAATTAACTATTGAGCTTGACTTGTGAGAAAGGAACTAGATAAAACAAAATCTCACAACAAGTACGTTTAATAACCTCAAACGCGTTTCAAGGTCAATGTCGCCATCCTCAGTGATGCACGGGCAACAGTTACCAAACTATAACTAACCTAACAGTGTATAACAACCCCCCTGTAGAGTACGCCCCTTCTGGTTTTGTACGTATGTCTAGTTTTGTATATAAACGGTGCTTTGTCACACTGGTTAGTTATAATTTGGTTACTGTAGAACGTGCATCACTGAGGATGGCCACATTGTCGTTGAAACGCGTTTCAAGTTAGTAAACATATTTGTTGTGATCTTTTATGCTCATGTTTTATTTTATCAATGCATGTTTTGGTTAAGTGTGAATAACCATATGAGCTTAGAAAAAAGTCTTTATTTCCAAATCTCAGTCATACACTTCAGTTTAATTTATATGTATAGATAATATTTTCAATCGGTTCAGAGATTACCTCCTACATACAAACAAATTTTACCTCTTTATAATATTAGTATGGATTTATATGTGATACTACTAAATTAAGGTGCGGCTATACCACCCGTCATGTTTTTTTTCTCCAGAGGTATGCTCCCAGTGTAATCAAATGGAGGTGGCTATACACGCCCGTCACGTCACGTCACGAGACGGCTGGAACATATTTGAATGCTCTGAGAGTATACCGTACCGTGGCGTGACGTGACGGGTGTTTATAGCCAGGGGTCCCGTCAAGATACGTCTTGGAACGAATTCGGCTTTTTTCGCGTAGACATTGCCTGGATGTTCGTTGACTATATTTTATTGGATCCGTAACAGAGATAATACAAAAATACTGCACCTTATCAGTTTGAGGGGTGAGTGTGTCTGTTCATCTGTCTGCTTGTTCTGTTTCGTTCCTTCATTCAGTATTATAATGTTTTGTATTTGTTGAACGTATCAGCGAAGAATGACGAATATTTAATAACTTTAGTTCAAGCGTACAAAGAACTTTTTGATCCATCTCACAATTTGTATATAAGGGAAAAATTACAATTAAAATGTATTGCACACGTAAGAAAAATATATTTAAATTGTATTACTATCAACATAAATTTTACATATGCATTACTATTATAACTACTGTATTAACTATTATAATATCTATTATAACTCTACTACTACGGGTTATAGGCTCACTTATAAAGTCATGATAATATTGATAATAATAATAATAATAATTTTACTAGTAGTTCTGTGAACAGTAGACCTCGTTCGTTGAAATAACAAATGTGGTTTTGAGCTTAGGTTAAAAATAGTGTGCCAGAAAGGAAGTAAGCAGAAGGTTTAGCCAGTGAAACATTATTTTGCAATTCCAGCGATTCCGGGGTTTCTAGTTCTCGTTTTTTTCTTTTATTGAGCTTTAACTGCTAAAGATTTTCTTTTAGGGGGCATTGTGTTTTATTTAGGTTAATTAATAATGCGTAAGGTAGCTAAAAATATCACATTATGAGGGAAAACATAGAATTAAATATTTACATACTTAAATAACTAAAACTTAACAAGTATTTACAGTTCCATATCATATTCCAATGTTAGAAATAATGAAAACAAACTATGTTAAAGCGTCGTGATAGTGATCTCAACCTATGTACCAACACTTCCCACGCTGTCCAACGGTCATTTTTGTATGTTCTTTATCGCCTCGTGGTTTCATTTGTTTCATCTTATATTATAATTCAAGTAAAGCTAAATCAAATGCTTTTATGAAATAATAATTTACAAGTATACAGTTCAATTTTTTGATTTATTCTCTACACTTTCTTATAATAATTTGTCATTTTTGGGCAAAGGATATAGTATTCCTAAATTACTATTCAAAATAGGTCTGGTTTTGTTAGCAGTCTTGTAGTAGGAACATAAAAACTGGTGTTTTCAAAATAAGAAATTTTAAATTGATAAATATTTTTATACAGTTCTATTCAGAACTAAATTACGAAACTTTTTTACCTTTACGAAAAAAATTACAACGAATTTTTACTACTTTTTATGTAGGCCTAAAGTTGAACGTTTTCCTTTCGTTACTGAACATGCTTGTTTCTTGGACTAGTAATAACTTTGTCAATTTTATTTCAATCATTTTTGTACTGGCATATATGAATTTTTTGAATCTTTATCTACAAAAAAGCTATGGAACACTTGAATTGGCTTAGAATAAACGTATAAAAACATGGTTAAAATACAAAAACTCGGACGATTTTTAACAAATTTGAAGTTTGCGGCCATTTTGTGACCTTATCGTTAGAGATACGGAAAAAATCAAGAAGACAATTTTGTTTAAAATCAAATTTGCTACCTTCAAAATCTTATTAGTTTTTAAATTCGACTTGCGTTTAAGCCACAAACTGGCTTTGGAAAAAAGCTTACACTGAGAGAAACGGTGCGGCCACAGTTTTTATTTTATTTAAGGCGTTAAAAATGAAAAATGGAAAAAACCGTATATATACCTCGCTTGGCCTTGGAATAAGGAACATTCATGCAAAAAATCATCACAATCGGTCAAGGCCGTAATCGAGAGATAGACAGACAGGCACACAGACGAAATGCCGAATGGTCGAGCTAAAACGGAGACCTCGCTGTGCTCGGTAAATACAAATAGTTTTACACGGAAATATGTAGACAGTTCACTACAACTGAAACTAACTTTGTGCTTCAGTTAAATAGAGCAACAAAATACTGACAGAATGACAGCAAATTTAAAGTAATACTAAGTAAAAAAGCCTCCCTAGGTCGGCTGTTTCAGTGTTTCAGTTAAATTAGTAAAAATGTCCTAGGGAAAATTGAATCTCAAGACATAGGTTTCATTATAGGGTTGTAACCTAAAATTAGTCACAAAAAGTGTACTTGTAAATATAACTATGAAAAAGTGAAATTTAAATGTTTTTATTGAAATTACATTTTCTTTCATTTAAAACAAAACGCACAACAATCGGTCCGGTAAATCTCCGGAATATCTCCATTGATATCCATTACGGTTCGGTAATAGTTTTCAATAGCGTTGTAATCTAAAACTAAAACTAAAAAACTCAAAAAAGTGCCCTTAAAATTATACCGATGAAATATAAATATGCTTTTCGCCCCTGAACGTGATGTGACGTGATGGGTGTGTATAGCCGTACCTTTATCGCACATGTGCCGTGTGATTTGAGCTTACCTCGGGCGACAACTGAGCCTTCAGGAAGTCTCTCCTCTGTGCCTCCTTCCTCTTCATAGCTCGGCCGCGCATGATCCTCCTTCTGCCTTGACTGTACAGGGCAGGACCGTGACCCGCCTGGCCTCGCCGCTGTAAGTTCTAGCAACAGAAATACATAAATCAGACTGTACTAATGTTCAAGGACTGTTTCAAGAATTTTAAACCGAAGAAAAGTAACTGAAACTGGATAAGAGGAAGCTTATTGTTATTAGCGAATTTACATAGGAAATATGGGCTATTGCATTGACACTTATGGTGAGACCTAGGCCTAATGTCGGGAGTGGCCAATGGCACCGATTATGGCCCTCAGAACCAGGTTTTGGGTGACATTAAAAATTGTATACATACATGAATGTATTCGCACTCTAACGGCCGCATTTTACGTCCGGTTTGGTCCAAACTTGGTACCGGTGCACACGTTGGTTTTCTATAAGTCCCTCGGACGAGTTCGTTAGCAAAAGAAAGAAAAGAAAGCAGTCGTGCGCATGCCGATAGAAGTGAAAATTGTCATGAATATAAATCGTTGGTTATATTGGTTTAACTCGAAATTTGATCAACAATGACAAATTTATCATAAAAAGGCATCACCAAGTACACTAGTTTTAATATTTACAAAATTAGGAAGTGCAATGTCCATTTCAGAGGTATTATACCAAGTAAACTATTTTAGCACAACTTACAAAATGAGGAAGCACAATGTCCGTTTCACCGGTAGCGTCACGTGACTAAACCCATACAGCTAATATTGAGTTTAAGCCTTTGAATTTCCTACTGCCTATTTTATTTCGTCGATTTCTTCTTATTTTACGATCAACTATTATATTAAACTTCTAGAATCAAACTTTTTGAAGTTTTGTCTAAACAAATAAACGTAGGAGATTATTCTGCACATTTTGTTTTTGTACACGACCTTATAGTCCATCCGTTTCTAAAAAATCGATCAGAACGTAACGTACGATAAAAGTACCCGGTTCAAATCCACGCAGGAGCAGCTTCTGACGGCCGAGATGCAAACGAATTTGTCCGCTGCGAGGCAGAAAGGTCTAGGTGCAAATTTACTCGCTGCGAGCGTATCGAAGCCGGTGCTGGAGGCTGTGGTGCGAACAAATATTCCTAATATATTTCGTACACGCTGGCAGCTATTCAACGCCTTCGTGAGTAGACCAATTTCCCAAATAGTTGGTTGAAATCCTAAAACATAGAAATTTAATTTTCGAAACTTGCTCCACTCACGTCATCGGTTCAACTGCGGGATTGAATTGTTATTTTATTCGGACTCTATATACCTACCAGTCTGTTTCCCACGCCTTGTAACGCAACCGGAGAGCCGGGACGTCGGTGCATCGCTGCTGCAGATTTATTAGCCGCCATTGCTGGCCCCGTTTCCTCACTGGATGATTCCGAAGAATTGGTACTGCTCGGATCGGGTCCGTCTTGGTACTCGCCGTAGGATCCGCCCTGCGCATTGGTAAACAAAAAACATGCTGGTAAACAGTACAAGGAGGAAACAGAGACCTGTTTTAAGAAACTTTAATCGATATTTGAAAATAAACTTCTAAGTTCGTGAACGTCTAAACACTCGAAGATTACAGAAAATAACACTTTTTAGCTTATCAAATAAAAAAGTTAGCAGATTTTTATTTTCTTACCACAGAAATTCAATATGTGTCCAATACGAATGTTGGTTCTAGTGGAGGACGTGGGGACCAGATGTTTCAATAGAATTACACTAAACTTTCTTTTTCTTTTATATACAGGGTGACGTTTTTAAATGGGCAACCATTGGTATTAAAAACTATATAGTTAAAATATTTGTAAATGGCCGCCATTTTCCAATATGGCGGTCAACTTTGGAATTTCTTACGGAACACCCGATATTTTATGAAGATTTTGGAGTTTACATGTCACTTAAGACTTTTTGTATTTTTTCGGTACGACTAACCGTTTAAAAGTTAGAGGGGTGGGCTTATTAAGTTTTTAAAACACTCTAATTGAGCTGGAGATATTTTGTAAGGGAACGTTTTGAACCAATGAAAATGCTCACAACACTGACAAAACATTGTTCAGACAAATGACTTACACAATTACAAATTTGTCACACATGAAAAATTAAGTTGGTAACAGATTTTCAATATCAGCTGATTAAGAATCCAAAATTAAGTAAAATCCAAAATCATCATACAATATTGGGTGTTAAAAAAAATTCGAAAATTGTAATTTTGAATACACAGATATGTCAGGTCAAACAGGTAGATTTATTAAAACAAGATTAAAGGAACACTTTTATTGTTGGAAGCGAGGTAAAACAGATTCAAATTTTGCAAACCACTTATTCTAATAGAGTTTGATAGATTAGAAAGTCATATACAGGACAAAATTTTAATCCCATTTATAATGTTCTTACATATTGAACAAAAAAGTAAAAAATTTAATAGTTTGCAAATTTTAGAAATAAACAGATCTGATCTCAACTGCCATGCTCCTTACCCAAATGAACAGGTACATAATTAATTCATCCCCTTTGTTGAAACCAATAGTTTTTTCTTTGTCCTTCTCAGATACTCCAAGGTCAACCCCTTCCCTTGTCCCTCTCCACCCTCATAACAGATGTTTGTCTAAGGCTAACAACAGACGAGACAAATAAATGTACTATCAATTAAATGTGTGTCAACAGTCAACAGATGAGACACTGAGTAGCGCGCTACCAGATTCTGTGGCTCTACGGTGTCTCTCCCCGCGAGAAGCTGGGACACTGGACAGTCTCCCGTACACCGGTGTCTCGTCTGTTGTTAGCCTAAATTGTTTCTATTCTTAGTTTTTAGTTGTCTGTTGATGCTTAACGTCTACGTACTTAACTGTTACTTTTCAGTAACAGTTCTAACTAATATTGTGACTTAGATAACTGTGAAATCTATTACAGCGGCAAAACAGATAATTTTCTGTGAAATATCTGCTATGTACTTTTAAAACAATACACGCTCCCGAAACGTATACCTATTTTTTGTTCATGTAAATTACTTCTTAAAATTATCGGAATAGTAAAATTTAAAAGTAAATAATTCAGGATAAATTAAATTAAACTCAACATATGAATTAATCTGAATTAATTATCATTCGACTCTGGAGTAAAAAATCTCCAGATAGGAGACTTCTTAAAGTTCTACTTTTCGTTGACTTACTCATATCATATTGGCCAATTTTTTAAAAACAACTCACTATTTAAACTCGCCATCACATAAAATAAGTTCAGAAAATAATTGGAAACAATATAAAGTAAGTACGGTAAATATTAAAATTAAAAACTCGGGAATAAAAATAACAAATAACTACTAGGCACTACGATGAGACGTGATTACGTGACAGTAACAAGTAACGTAACTGAAGTGAGGTGACCTGTTTACTGTTAACAGTTCTAGCACATTTCTGTTCCCAATACAGTAGAACCCCTCTTAACCGGCCTCGGATCAATCGGTCCTCGGCTTAACCGGCCTATTTCAAGAAACAACAAAATCAAATATATTAACTGGCCGAAGTCTCAAACATCGATTATTTGACCGACATTTTGGGATGACGCAATGTTATTTGTGCTACTGTTTGTAGCAGGGAAAAGGGGGAGGAGGAGCGTAACAAAGGAAGCCGCCTTGTCGATTGATTCTTGCCGCGGAAGCAAGAGGGGGGATCAAATCTTGCTTCCCACGGCAACTGTATTATTTTTTCTTGGAATCAATTAACCAAGCGGCATCCTTTGTTTCTCTTTCTCCATCTGTTTATTTCTCGGAACCTTTACTGAATTTCGTGAGAGCAAAAGTGCTTGAAAACGGGGAGAAAAGAAGGCGAGGGAAGTTAAAATGTTTACATGTAATTTGTTAGTGTTTGTTTGTGTGTGTATATACAGTACATACAATAAAATCAGTTGCAATAACGTCTTATTTCCTTTATTATTTATGAAATATGTACTGTAGGTTATTTTTGAACTAAAATCTATTTTTTACGGGAACCTCGGATCAACCGGCCAAACTCGTAACCGGCCAGGGTCTCGGTCCCGACCTGACCGGTTAAGAGGGGTTCTACTGTACCTACATCTGTTTGGCAGGACAAGGGAACAGGTCTCAGATATCGAGTTGTTCTCAGTTCCCGCACCGATCGCTGATCACAAATCACAGATAAAAAGATATACTTTATCTTTACATTACATTCATATAATAATTCCTTACATTTGTTTACCAAGAGACTATCAAAACAAAGATGGAACATGCTAACAACATAGAATTTACTATTATATAATTAACTGGTTTACTAAAAATTCATTTTCTGAGTAGTATGCTCGTCAATAACACTGTCTTTATTCTTAATCCAAAGTGATGATTAATATTTAAATTCTTATAAGTGCTAGGGAGCCTATTGTACAATTTCAAACCTGAATATTGAGGACTTCTCTCAAATAAAGATAGATGATGTTTAGGAAGTTTAAAATTATTAACATTTCTAGTATTATAACTACTCAATACTGGTATTTCATCTTTAATATTGTGAATCCTGGTCAAGATTTCATATAAACACAAACCAGCGAGCATATGAAACACAATGCCTTCGGAAGAGATATTTACCAGAGCTTAATGGCCTGGATTTGTCATGATTCTAATTCTGTAATATAAATACCGAATCTATAACCGAGGCAATGCCCCGAAGAAATAATCCATATCTTAAGATTGCTTCTACATAACCATGATTTCATCCAAAGTATTTTTGAGACATATTGTTAATTCATGAATTGTATCCTTACTTCGGAAGGTCATTGTTATAAAGTAGAAAGAATAAGGACCCCCAACACAGATTCTTGAGGTACCTCAATCGTGGTGTTTTTCTAGTCCGAATTATATTTTGCATTTTATAAATTATTGTTCGTTGTTTCCTACTGGTAATAAGGTAAAGACTTAATAAGAAAGAGAGACAATGTCCACCTATTCCATAGATCGCAACTAGTCTCTGCCTACTTTGACATCGAGTGATAACTGTGAAATGAATTAACTGTAATAAAGTAACTGGTCTGTAATTTAGTTCCCATCTCTATTAATGGCGAAACAGCTGCAACAATTATATTGTTGTTTTCGTGTAAGTTTTATTTGTTTACCTTATTATGGAATTTCACCAAGTACCGACTGCGTTCACACTTAATAAGATATAACAACTATTTGTTTAAGTATTCAGGTAAAGACTTACCGAGCTTTGACGTTCCACCAACGCGTCGCCCAATCTCTTGGCTTCGGCTTCGTCCCATGTAGGCTGCGTCCAGGCGTTGGAGTCTTTTATAAACTGAAATACAACAATATAAATTTAAAGCAACCGTCGACGTTGTTTATGCAAAGTGTGTCCCGCAAATAGCCCAGTCAAATGGTAGTTGCACGTGGACAAAGTTCAAGGAATCGGTTTCTCTGCGGTTCTATATGTTTTTTGGGCTGCTGAGTCCGAAGTTGAAGTTTTGCAACGAAAATTTCCCGGAGCAAAATATTAGCAAAAATAGCGAAATTTTCGCACTTTTAAAATTGTTTTGTCCGTAACACAGAAACTATTAATTTTTATCGAAAACACCACCCTTTACAAAATTAAAGAAGACAAAATTTACCATAAATTTTGTATCTGTAGTTTTTTAATGTAGGACCAACGGGTAATTAGCTACAGCAAGTTGAAAATTGACGAAATTTGGTTACTTTGAAAGAAATGGCGTTTTTCGTGTTTAGGGTGTTCTATAAACAATCTAAAGTTTTCCGCCATTTTTCAATATAAAAACATTCAAAACCTTACTATAAAATAAGAACTTGTAGCCTAATAAACAGAGGTCTCCCGTTAAAAAACAATTTGCATCAATGATAATCAAGAGCTTCAAAATAAAAAACGT
The DNA here is from genome assembly GCA_018207615.1 of Philaenus spumarius. Classification (NCBI taxonomy): domain Eukaryota; kingdom Metazoa; phylum Arthropoda; class Insecta; order Hemiptera; family Aphrophoridae; genus Philaenus; species Philaenus spumarius. Next base: position 162,474 of record JAGFPH010000448.1, on the reverse strand, counting down.
AATTGTAATGAAACAGTCGAGTTCAATTCTCTGTGATTTCGCCTTTTTATGCTCCGTGTGTGGAAGACGAAATGGGTTTGCTTGCGAAGCAGGCAGGGGTCTCTAGTAATTCATTGGTATATTTAAATAAAATCTAAGTAAGAAACTTACAGGCGTCCAAGTGAAGGGTTCTTCGTTAGGCCTCATTGGTTCTTCAGATTCTTGGCTGGGAGTCTGAAAAATATAAAAAGGTAAACGCTTTAGAGAAGTTGTATTAGCCATTGTTAGTTTAGGATATATTGGGTAATTTTTTTTTAGACACATTCAGTATAATGATATATATTGCTTATCATTTTTATATGTATTCTTGTATCCTATCATGCAGAACTAATGGCTATACCATCCCTTGGGCCGCAACCTCTTATAAGCCTTTGACCGAGATGCGTTGCTGAAGTTTTCCCCTCTCTTCTGTTCTAGTTCTGTCTCGTCTGTTCTCGTTCAATCTCGTCTCTTCTGTTCTTGTTTTTCCCTTCTCTACTATTCTCGTTTCCTCTCGACTGTTCTCGTTCTTTCTCGTCTGTCCTCGTTGTTCCCGTCTCGTCTGTTCTCATTTAATCTCGTCTCTTCTGTTCTCGTTTTTCCCATCTCGACTATTCTCGTTTCCTCTCGACTGTTCTCGTTCTGTCTCGTCTGTTATCGCTTCTTCTCGTCAGTTCTCGTTCTGTCTCGTCTGTCCTCGTTGTTCCCGTCTCGTCTGTTCTTGTTCTGTCTTGTCTTTTCCTGTCTTGTCTGTTCTCATTCTACCTCGTCTCGTCTGTCCTCGTTTTCCCCGTCTCGACTATTCTCGTTTCCTCTCGTCTATTCTCGTTCTATCTCGTCTCGTCTGTTCTCGCTTTTCCCGTCTCGACTATTTTCGTTTCCTCTCGTCTATTCTCGTTCTGTCTCGTCTACCCTCGTTTTTTCCGTCTCGTCTGTTTTCGTTCTGTCTCGTTTGTCCTCGTTTTTTCCGTCTCGTCTGTTCTCATTCTATCTAGTCTCGTCTGTCCTCGTTTTTCCCGTCTCGATTATTCTCGTTTTCTCTCGTCTGTTCTTGTTCTGTCTCGTCTTTCTTCGTTTTTCTCTCGTCTGTTCTCGTTCTATCTCGTCTCATTTGTCTTCAGGTTTCTCGTTTATTCTCGTTCTTTTTCGACTTGTCTGTTGTCGTTGGTCTCTCGTTCTCGTTTTAAAGTCTGTTCTAGTTTCGTTTGTCCTCGTTCTGGGTTCCCCCTTCTGTTCACCCATTGTTTGTCCGTCTGTCTGTCCGTCAAAACACAAAATAATGGCCAGACATAAATATCAGCATTTTAACAGAATATTAGGATATTAGTTCGTAGGAACGTTTTTGTTAGTTTTGATATAAGGAACCATATTTTGAAGTTTTGGAATGAAGTAACCTAGTTCTCCAGCATAGTTCTGAGGAAATGTTGTTTTTTAACAATTATGTTTTAATACTCTCAATAATCGCGTTCCCAACGATGCCAAACGTATCATCTGTCCAATAAAAGAATTGCAATAGGGTCAGAAAACCTTGTCGATAAAAACACCACCAACAATGTTTTGATTAATTACAGCAATTACAACAACTAATGTTACTAGCGTATTGTGTGAACAACAACTATACTATACAGAAGGCAGAGTCAGTGAAAATTATAAAAACATAGAATAAATATTGGTTCGATGTTTGTATTTAAGAGATAAAATCTGTGTGAAACATTTTGAAAATAATTTGAAAACAATTTTTTTATACTTAACCTTGATCAGATTATTGTTGATAGTGAGTGACAATTATTCGTGTAATAAAATATAGTATGTTTAATATTTCACTCGCAATCTTGCGAGCTGAGTGAGCTAGAGTTACGCAGAGGCTCCCTGTATAACAAATAATTTCTACTTTATTATGCATTTCCTTACCCATTTTTTTCTTTTCTTGGTCTTCATGTAAAGATCTATTTGGGTCTCATTGCTCCAGTCTGGGAATTGTGGAGGATCGCCGTACTTCTCCTGTAGGTACTGGAAACATACAAATACTTGTTTAACGCATGCTTCACATTGTGTCCCACTGGACAGATATTATTAAATAGTTAATACTCAGTGTTTGTAAGTCTTCAGATATTTATAGATTTTCATAATCTATACAACATCGTAAACAGATATTTTGTCCATGCGTTTGTGCTCGCTAATCTCCACATTTAGTTCATTGTTCAGTGTCCAAGTCACTATTGAATAACAATTAATGTAAAGTAATAAATTACCTTATTTTTGCTCCGTCATGTGACTTCGTTTGTCTTTTTATTAAAACTCGTTTCGGAGTTGGAACTTTATCTTCAGTTTATGCCTCCGTAAAGGTCATCAAAACATTAAAACGTGCAAAACACAATACACCCATATAAACTTATATGTGTGTATATAGGCTTAGTCACGTGCGCACCGCTGCATGGTTCGCTAACTTCTGACTGTTTATTTGGTTGGTTTTATCGGTCTATTGCATGCATCTCAAAGCCGTCTCATACAAGGAGTTGGACTGGAAAGATAATTTTTCATTTAGTATGTTGTCAAATTCCTCAATTGCGTTCATCAATCGTCCCTATTTTCGAATGTGGAGTGGTGTCATGTTGGTTTCAAAACCCGTGTATGAATGATTGCTATCAATTAAATGCTGAACATTGCTCGTTTAGTGTTTTATTTGTTTTAATGGTTTGACTACCTTTATCGGAGTGGTAAACTTAAGATGGAGTTGACTCCGAAACGCGTCCTAAAAAAAGACAAACGAAGTCACATGACGAAGCAAAAATAAGGTAATTTATTACTTTACATTAATTGTAAACATTTAGTGTTTGTTTCATTTAAGGCTCCGAAGGAGTGAACAAATATTCCTGAGTTGACCCCAGCTCTCCAAGTGGCAAAGCTTTACACTAAACTTCGAAACCACCCCTAAAAACACCCGTAAAATAAAAAGTACGTAAACAATTTGTTTATTAGTTTAAAAAACCTAAAAGAGGGGTTTTTTAGCATTTTTATTGGTAACCCCAAAACTTACGGACAAGAGTAAAAGACAAATATTTATCCCACAGAAGCTTAAGGCTCAGCAGAAGGTTAGGTGAAAAACTATTTCTGAGTTGACCGCAGCTCTCCAAGTGGCAGAGCTGTACACTACTACCATTGAGTTTGTATACGTTTCGTTCTTCCGCTAGCAAATATAGGGCAGCTTCATAAAGGCGGAAACTAGAGGGTTATGGACCTAACCATGACTGTAACGTACTGAAATGCGCATGCTTGACAATGTATGTGAGTAGCCTATGTGTTATTAAACACAGCTTTCTCTCACACATTCAAAATTAACTGGTATTATATTTGTCTAGTATTCCTCCGCAAACAACAAGTTGATGTGATAACCACTGTAACGTTACCCTTTTGATAAATCTAACTAATATCGGTCTCTTAATTTAATAATTTTCTAAATAAAATAATAATATCACTGTTCGTTCAAATTAACAAAATTTTATTTGTCCCAAAAACATTTAAGGAACAAACTTAATTCAAACTAACAAAGGAAATAAATTATGAAATAAATGTCCTAATCATAAGTTATTATCAAAGAATTCAAAATGTATTATATATCTATAATTAAGTAGATAATTCAATTGAAAATGAGCTCATGTACATTTAATGTTTATGTAATTCTATCTCCGGGTAGGGTTTTCGGGCCGCTTCATCCAAAATTTAAAAATAATTAATTAGACATATCTATATATAACAAATTAAACTATACATTTACAATACACATAGCATATATATACAAGTTCATTATATGAAAGGAATTGTCTACTCATTGATATAGTTAAGTAATATTTGGAAAATAAGTTATTGATTTACAGTCAACACTTTCAAAATAATAAGAAAAGTAACTTCTGTTAAAACCCACGAACCGCCTTGGTTAAAGCTAAAATTGGCCAGCCCGTTTTTAGCGTTTTGCAAGCATATTTTTAAAAATTCGCCAAAAATAGCAAATGAACCCCAATCCAAATGTGTTCAATACCTTTTTTGTAGAAGAAACTTCAAAGAATTCAAATATGCCACTAAAAATTAGTTTATTTTGAAATAGTAAAAGTTATTAGCTCAAGAAACAAAAAATGTTCAGTAACGAAAGGAAAAAGTTTAACTTTAGGCCTACATAACAAGTAGTAAACATTTTTTGTATTTTTTTCGTAAGCGTAAAAAAGTTTCGTAATTTAGTTCTAAATATAACTGTATAAAAACATTTATCAATTTCAAATTTTTTATTTTGAAAAAAACAGTTTTTATGTTTCAAGTACACAACTGGTACCTACCTAGGCCTAGATTGTAACGTCATTTACTAATATATGCTTTGACCAAAAATGAAATATTATTATAAGAAAGTGTAGAGGATAAATCAAAGAAAAGAACGGTATACTTGTCTTTCCTTAGTTCACAAAAGTGTTTGAGTTACATTTATTTGAATAACAAAAAGACATCAGTCGAATAAAAAGTCCCGAGTCAACACGTGCATGTAGGTCGGGTCATTTGAATAGCGTGGGAACAAACGCCCTAGGCGATCTCACCACAATGCCACTTTCCACTGCTGTCTAGACAAACACAAAACCGGTTATATCTGGATTACTTGACACTGTTCGAAACGTCAGACTTTGCAGTACAAAATGGTGTAAAGCAATCTGTCAAAATATAAGGCGTAGCCTTCTGAATATCTGTTGACAAAATGGCCTGTTTATTGGTTGAGAGACTGTCCAATCGCAAGGGTTTACAGTACCTCATGAATGAAAGAGTAATTTTACAGTGACATCTGATTGGAAGACACCAACAGAAAGATAAAATCATGACGAATCCAATGGTGTATTTATAATAGCCAAAGAAATATTTGTGTAGATAGTCTTGAACGTTGAAGAAGTGGGAAATAACAGTCCAATTGTATGCAGATTCGCGCGTGGAGACAGCTGTAGCCCGATATGCATATTTTAAAACGATGATTACGTATGTAAATATACGTTTTACGAAAAAGTTGTAAATACAAAAATTGAAGTTTAATTCATTTCCTTTCCAATGGTGCCAGTTTTATTACGATTGGATAATTTTAAGTTTGTTAAAATTATCGTTTATGCAAATATATGCAAATGTCTCGCTATTGTATAGATTGTTGCGTTTGCGCCGTGAAACATGGTGTCATGGTGGTGTTTGGCCGTTGGTGGTTAATAGCACAAGATAAAGTACAATGGAAATAAATAGGTTAGGTCTCACCGAATTCGAAATTTCTTTCTGCAACTTATCTTTTATACCATTAGGCTATAAATGAAATTTTCAGGATTTAGTATTGGGTCATTTACCCTTATGTTTTATTCTTGATTTTTAATACTTTCGCTCAATGGTTTTATATATGAATAGAGCACTTAGGTATTGAACTGTCTTTGACCAGACCTTAGGTCAGAATGTAATAATCACAATTTTCTTTATTGTCACAAATAGGCTTTTCCTTAGAAAATGTTAAATTTGTTTATTACACTTCACGTTACGTTTTATGTTTGAACCATACGTCTAATTTTTGTTGTTTATCACCATAACACTAGTTTTTTATTTAGATCTCAGAACAATTTTTAATTAATAAATATCTTATGGACTATTTATATTAAATTAGGAAATAATTCTTTTTATATTCATAAAACCGATGTTTTTGATAAATTAACATGTTTATATCTTGAGATAAATCTGCGAATATTTTCGACCAATCATATCGCTCGACCACGTCTTACATACTTGTCAGCTGTTGTAGGCCTCTGTATAAATTTCTCAACTGAAATATGGTGAATTTGCATGTTTTCTTCATTGAATTAGAGTATTCTTTTCGATTAGTTATATTAACTTATTATATTATTTGGGAAGCTTGTTTATTTCTGAATCGTTTGATATTTGTGCTTGTGCAATACCTATTTTTGATAACAGGATATTTATAGAATTTACCTCACGTGTTTAAGATTTTTGTCTTTTATAAAGTAGGCCGAATGCATGCTAATATGTTTTAATTTTGAATGGTTTTCCATTGTTTTGACCATTTATTTAAATCCGTTGATGGGTTAAATTATTCATAATATAAATTGTTATTTAGATTCGGTTGATACATATGTTTAAAAGTTTAATTTGGTTAGGAAAACTCATCTGTAGCGATTACCGGGTTAGTTTACTATTTCATTGGTAGATCGCGTCGGGGTCTCTTCTTTTAATTATTCATTTTGGATTAATGCAATATTTCGAATTGTAATAGTTTTTTTAATTTCTTTTAGAAAACTATATATTGTACGTCATTTTGAGTTGTTTCAATATCCCTTTGGTTACTTTTCCTAAAAATGCTGAGTAATTTAGTATTTTCAGGGAACAAAAGTCAATGAAAAATGATGTATAATTTAGGTAAAATTAACTTGTCAGCTGATTGTATTAATTTATTGATCTTTATGTGTTGTTCGAAACTTGAAGATATTACCATTGTATTTGGATAACCTAATAGAACTCCGATCCAATGCAATATTTTGTTCCACTGGAAATTCGACTTTTTTGGCGCTATCTATTGGGGAAACGAAGGAAGGTGTTTGAAACACCAATGCTACCAATGCTTTCTCCCTAGCGCTACCTCGCGGCGCGATCATGTACTATTTTTACGACAACCTTTTTTCCGGCACACAGCCCCCGTATGGATGCAAGATCTATTTTTTATTCATGATCTATGATATTACACATATGTCGTCTACGTATATTAAAGTGAATGATTCAATATGGTCGTCAAATACATTATCGAGTGCTCGGACAAGTGCGGCTTGTGAAGTTGAAATGCCAAATGGTTTACGGTATATTGATAAGATTTTCCTTTGAACTGAAATGCAGTATATTTCCTAGATTCTTGATCTAATGGAATTTGCCAGTATGATGCTGTTAAATCTATTGTACTTAGATATTTACAGTGTCTCCCTTTTGAAATGATTTCATTTATACTTCGGTTGCATTCTCAATCCGGAACAATAATCTCATTTGCCCTCCTGGCATCTAAAAAAAGACGTATTTCGCCTGTTTTCTTGATGACTGGAATTATCGGGTTTACGAACACACTGTACGATCTCTCTATCACTCCTAATTGCACAATTCTGTTAATTTCTTGTGCGACGGCTTCTTGATGTATTAGTGGTACTGGATAACTTTGGCATCTGAATATTTTATCGTCTTTAACCTCTAATCGATGCGTATATTTATTGCATAGTCCTGGTTGATCGGTAAATATATGTTTGTATTTAATAAGTAACGTTTTCAATGTTATTTTCTGGTCCGGTTCTAAATTACTCTCGTTCGTTGCTTCTCCTATGGTAAGTTCGTCTAAAATTGTGGACTTAAATTTCGAACCCTCTATATCATCATCCTTATAAACTCGATGTGTATTTCTTGGACTATATTTATTATATATTGTTTCATCGTCGATGTTCCATTTGTCTTCGTTCGTAATGTAACATATTACTCCATCATATACGGTCTCTACAAACTTCAAAACTATTATATCATTATTTATATTCATTCTGATTTCATTAGTTTCAAAATCTAAGCTCATTTTTCCATTTACTTATCATATCTATTCCTATTATCACGGGTCTAATCAAATTTGGCACAACCAAAGCTTGCATCCACATAACATGTTCGTTAATCTTGACTCGTACCATAATAATTCGCTGAATTCGTTTTGTTTTTTTGCTCCTACAGCTGTCATTATATGTAGACTGGTAGCTGGTATTTCTTCGAATTCTCCTAAGTTAATTTTGTTTTCCTGAAACCATTGATCGGAAATACACGTCATATTCGCGCCTGTATCTATTAATGCTGTTACTTTGTCATTGTTATTTCCGATATGTAAACTTATTTCGGGACATTCCTTATGTATGGTGTTATTTTTAAGATCATGGTTTGTCGTTTCCTCGTCTAATAAAAATTCTTTGTCACAAAACATATTGCTGATTAACAGGTCATATGCTGGTTTTATTATATCTGTTTCTCTATTATATTTTGGCCTATTTCCTCCCGGATCATGTATTCGCACAGTGGTTACATTTTCTTTGATAATCGTCTTGTATGTCTCTTGTTGATCCTGATTTCCGTGGCCTGTTATATCCACTGTGCTCAACAGTTTCCCTGCTGACACGTGGGTTCGCTTCTTGTTGGGGTTTGGGTTTGATGAATTGTTTGGTCGTTTCCTGAAATTGCGTGGCATACATTAATCTGTTCCCGGGTCGTATATGTCCGTTTTCCTGGTTCTTGTGTTTGTGGTTGCATGTTCATCTCTGGTCTCTGGTTCCGTGAATTGTCATTTTGCGTTCGGTCGCCATAATTCCGTTGAAATTGGGATCCTGGGTTTCGAAAAAATCCGTTTTCCTGAGGTCGATGATTTTGATGGTTTAATTGAGGCCTAAAATAATTTTGGTTTCCATGGTTTGACGATTCTTTCAGGTATGGTTGGTGTTGGTTTCGGTACAGGTTTGTGGGTGTTGAAAGTATATGTTTTGGGTTGGTTCGTGAAAATGTATTCGGCAGTGTTGTCGGTCGATATACGTTCCTTGAGCGGTTATGCATTTCCTTTACATCTTCTCTTTGTAATAATAATTCGAATTCCGTAATACTGTCTATGTTTTGTACTCTTCTCACATCCTGTATGATGTCTTCGAAATGTTCCGACAGGTATGTTATTTCTCACCCTCGGTTAGGGGTGGTTGTATTGATCTTAAGGTAATCACACGCTCAGTGAAATACTCAGCTCTGCTCAGGTTTCCGTTGGGACGATATTTTTCAATATCTAAACGTTGTTTTATGCCCCGCTGAACGTCTCGGCTCCAATATCTTCGTTCAAAAGCATTTTTGAAATCTTCCCATGGCCTAATGTCATTTTTTTACCACCAGAGTGCAGGCTAAACGCTCGAGCAGGAACACAAATCAGGAGCACGTGCTTCCACGATAAAGCAGTATTTTTTGTCATAAATTATACAAATTTATTGGAATTACTTTTATTTGAAAGTTAATTAAACTTTGAATTTGGTGAGCTTTTACACTTTTGATTTTGATTTAAATCAAATAACAAATACATATTTTAAAAAAAGTAAATTATATCCACATTCGGACCGTCCTAACCTTTAAAATTACATATTCAGAATAATTTTCTGGTCATTTTTACTCCATAATCTTGTTACGCGTTTATGGTCTTATGGGGGGTTGAAATTCAAGATGGTGGCTGGGTCTGCTTTACAAATTCAAAAATATACGGCGCTGTGTAACAAACAAAAACCGACAGCATGCGTCAACATTGCATAAACGCGCCTTGAAGTATCGCGGTAAAATTGTAGTCCAAAATCGTGGAAGGTCCTACACACACGGCGAGTGTTCGATACGATTATTTCACGTACAGTTTTATCGAATACGAGTCTGCTTTTCACACGGCAACTTATTTGATTCGAGATTTTCCCACATACAGGTTTTGAGTCACGAAGTAGACCAGTCAATAGAGAAAAAAGAAGCAGTTTTTGCTAAAAAATTTAACAGCTAACAGATTGGGTTATGACTTGAGGAATAGTTTTTAGATGAAAATATCAACTTCGGAAACAGTGATTTTTTATTGTGGAATTTTTTTAAACAACAAAAATCGTGAAAAAATCTACTTTTATTGATTTTTTGCATATATTTTGTAAATCTTTGGATGAAACGCTAAGTTGTAGTAAATTTCAAAACGTTTAAAATGAGACTTTGTAAGTTTTCATCGATGCATGTTTGATTGAGAAAAATAATTAAAAAACACGCAAAATTGCATTTTTTGTAAAATGTATAATTTTGACATTTTAAAAGTTAAAGCTTTGGAATTGTGTAAAAGGACAGTTTATGGAATTAGATTAACCACGCACAAAGAAGTCGGATGTAGTAATTTTTACTTTCTCCCTATACTATAGTATTGTATAGAGAAAGTATAGTGATCGCAAAAATAAATCGATGTCAAGATTTTTGTGGATATAATATCCGTTTTGGGACCCCCTGAGTTCAAAAATATGGTTTTTACAAAATGTCTGTAGGCCTATATATACAAAGCTAGAGAGAAAACTATTCAATCGATTTCGAACAAATTTGCACCTAACATGTCAATTAGGTCTGCATAAATGCACGAAAAAAGGTTTTGACAAATTTTGAAAAACAACCCCCTTTTTGGCCAAAAATCAGTTATTATTTTTTTATAAAAAAACAGCTCTAACGATTTTGATAAAATTTTGTTTATTTGTAGCACTTAATGTACCCTACCATATGCAAAAAACAGCATCTTTCAAAAAAATTTCGTTTAGCTAATAATAATAATAATAACAGATTTTTGGGTTTTTTTTGACCAAAAAGGAAGTTGTTTTTCAAAATTTTTCAAAAACTTTTTTCGTGACTCTATACACGCCTAATTGACATGTTTGGTGCAAATTTGTTCGAAATCGATAGAATAGTTTTCTCTTTAGGTAATAATAATAATATTTATTAGTTACTCTCCTACTTTAATATAATTATGAAGTCACAGTCGGATTTACATATGGGAGTTGGCGTGCGAAACACGTAATGCATTGCGTATTAAAAACACTTCCAATACGGAGGTTGACGTGCAAAGCACGCAATGCATTACGTATTGAAAATACTGCCAATACGGGGGTTGGCGTGCGAAGCACGCAATGCATTGCCCGATAATAATTTAAATATGTTTGTGAGAAAGTATGTGCCAGTTTCTGGTACCGTTTATTAATAATAAATGTTTAAACAGTTTGGCGTGTTGTTTTTACAAACACATAAATGGATTGTTAAATACCTATTTAAATTTGTCAAACAGATTCTGAACGTAGATACAAGGAGCTTCAAAACGTATATTAGGATGATTTTCGTAGCCAGCAGCGAAGAAGTTTCCCCACCAACTCTACTAGACTTCTGACCTACGACTCACGCGTTTAGGGTCGTGTCGGCACCTTGTTTAATCAACTTCTCAGCATTTTTGAGGGAATGTGAAATATACGTTTTGAAGCTCATGGTCTGTACTTTCAGAATCTGTTTGAAAATTTTAAATAGGCCGTAAAAATTAATTTATACTTTTTTCTAGCTAACGTTCCAAATTGTTTAAACAGTTATTACGCATAATCAATATATCCAACAGGGCCGAACTTGTGCGTGATTAATCCACATGCCATTAGCTGTCATTTTACACATTTTAAAAGCTTAGACTTTAAAAATGTCAAAATTATAAATTTTGCAAAAAATACAATTTTTCTTGTTTTGTTATTATTTTTCTCGTTCAAAAACGCATCGTTCAAGACTTACAAAGTCTCATTTTAAATGAGATGTTTAAACGTTTAGGCTGAGGTGAACACAAATTCGACTAATATATTTCGTACACGTGGGCAGCTATTCAGCGCCTTCGTGAGTAGACCAATTTCGAAGATAGTTGGTTGAAACCCTAAAACATGTAAACTTAATTTTGGAAACTAGCTGAACTCACGTCAGCGGTTCAGCTGTGTTTGGTATAAACGGGTGCACAAGCGACTTTATCATTTACCTTTTCGGAATCAGTAGAGTGTTTAGTTTTAGTGCAAACGTAGCGATAACGGCTAACCTACAACCTGCTTTCTTTCTGCCGCCTAATAATATTTATCTGCCGCGGACATGGTTTGTGTTTTTAGACAGTTTATTGTCTACCTTCAGAATATGAAATAACTTCCCAGAAACGTAATGTACTGTTTACCTGGTTCCACCATCGAGGAGCTCTTGGTTCCGGAGTTATTGTTGAACCTTCGCTGTCCACACTGGGCTCCTACACACAATCAAGCACACGCATTAATACATGAAGATAGAATGGGGCCTTAATAATAGTAATAACAACTTTATTATACAGGGTGACAATTAAGTCTTGAGATGGTTTAATATTTCGTATATAAGGAAAATTTTAAGGTAGATGTGATTGAAGTACCTACTCTATGTAAAAATACTATTTTATTCAGATTTCAAAAATTTAACCGCAATCTTGGATCCGCCATTTTGAATGTAACTTTGTTTTTTTAAAATAGGAAGGTGGTCATGTGATACATAATTTTGATGTAGAATTTCAAGAAAATACCAACGGTAAAATTTTTACATCCATATCTTTAACCGTTGAAAAATGGCCGCAAAAAAACAACGAAATCGTGTTTTCCGATTTTGCTCCATTTTGCTGTACTAATTTTTTTTACTACTAATTATTATACTTTTTGGATTTAGAATTAAATAAGCTTTCAAACAATGTGCCACACAACTATATTTTTGGGAGTATTTAAAATTTTTGAGTTACAGCCATTTTGATTTTTTCATAATTGATTTCGAGTGGTTCAACCAAATATCTTTGTGTGACATATCATTTGAAAGCTTATTTAATTCTGAATCTAAAAATAATACTAATTAATATTTAATTAATTGTCACCTAGACTTAATTGTCACCCTGTATATAACATTGTGACATTACAACATAAATAGTGTCAACAATACAAAATCAATTTACACAACAAACTAACATAGTGTGTACTCATAGTTAGCCAAACTACAGCAATTTATCATCTAGGCTATTACATTTTCTAAATTAAAAGTATTCCTTAACAACCATATATACTTAAAGAGGCATTTAAGGCTTACTTCAAAACGATATTAATGTTTTACTTTGCGTTCAAAGATCATATCTTAATGCCTCCAAAACTCTTTTCTTTTCTTAAGGCTTCATTTCCTCCCAAATGTCTGTAACCTATTTGTCTACGATAGGTTGTTAGTTGCCTTGAGAATTTTAAGTATTAGTCCTTCTTAATGAAAATGATCGACTCTGCATTGCAAATATGTATGGCTTTAAAGAAGGTTTTAATGCTGATTTCAAATAGATACTTAAGGCTCGACTTTGAGTTCAAAGATCATACCTTAAACTCTTCATAAAGGCGAATTAAATCGGTATTGTGTAGCGCCTCTTCCCTCAAACAATCAACCCGTTAACAATTTAATATCTAAATTGCAACGTATCCAGATGCAACTAGTAGCTTCAATTTCTCCACTGTTCTAGGGTCAGAAATCGTTAAAGCTATTTGCAGACTGGGTAGTAATGCTGTAGGTGCTGACGGCATACCTATTAGGTTTATAAAGGCCACTATAGTCTCAACCTTAGCTGTTATTACAAAGCTATGTAATACATCTTTAGAAAACAGTATATTTCTGAATATGTTTAAACGAGCTTTGGTCAGCCCTATCAGCAAGACATCTAAACCTCCAGCGGACTATAGGCGTAAAGGCCTATAAGTGTATTACCATCACTAAAAAAATGTTTAGAGCGAATAGTCCACCAGCAGTTGACTAAATACTTAGACGATAATAATCTTCTCAGTCCATTTCAGTCAGGTTTTCGGACGGGCAATAGCACTGCGACAGTACCGGTACTTATATGTGTATCTTACGATTTGCGGTTAGTGATGGACCTTAGAGAGGCTACAATATTAACTCTATTCGATTACTCTAAAACTTTTGGCACTGGTAACCATTCCTTATTGTTTTTAAAATTGAAGAAAATCGGACTGTCACCTAAAAGCGACTTGGATCAAATCGTATTTGTCTGGAAGGAAACAGCGTGTTTGTGATGGTAAAGAAATGTCTGCCCGGGAGGCTGTGACTCGTGGAGTTCCACAGGGATCCGTTTTAGGACTTTTATTATTTAGTATGTACATTGACGACATTAATACTAGACTAAAATACTGTTTGCTTCATTTGTATGCTGATGATTTGTTTTTGCCTCGGATATAAGTACAAAAAGCACAAGAAATGGGTCTATAATGCTAATCATTCCCAACAGAACTGTAAAATATTAGTCCAGTCGGTGTAAGTTACAACTACCAGTAATTTGCAATACAGCTGATATTTTTTTTGTAAGTACCTTAAAGTATGTAGATTAATATAAAAAAAGTTTACCAGTCTATCGATTTCCCAAAATCGAAAAAAAAAAATCGAAAAACATTTTTTTCGATTATCCTTAATATTTCGAGCTGGGATGAAGATAAATAAAAATTAAAAATACCACCGTGTAGGGGAAGTATTTTTCAATAAAATGGTCACATGTATTTCTTTCCTCCGAGCAACGGTTTGTCTGGGAAAAATTCGATAATGCAGGTATGTATTTTGTAGCAGGGGAATGCTAGATAAAAGAACTTCTCTGAATTCCCCCCCAAGAATCTAAAACCTATTTGTCTACAGTAGGTTGGTAGCTGTCTTGAGAATTTTAAGTATTAGTCCTTCTTAAAGATAATGAGCGACTCTGTATTAAAATTATTCCTAGGCAGCCTTTAGGTTGCTTAAAGAGGGATTTAAGGCTTATTTCAAATCGATACTTAAGGTTTGCCTTTGCGATCAAAGATCATGGCTTAAGGCCTTCATTCTACAAAACACCATAAATTAACAAAATTAGCATAGTTTATAGTGTTTTGTACAGACACTAAAAGTGAAATTTCAATCTTGTACTTTGAACGATAATTTTGTACAAAGTACGATAGTTTTTGACCTGATATACGATAATTCAAATTTAGGCATATTGCAACACTGATGGCGTGAGTTGAAGATGGGTTTTGAGGGTTTTCTAAGGTCCCCTAAAGGCGAATACCTGTCTGGGGATCAGATTTTGCAATCCTTTTCCGTATTTGAAGTAATAGGGTTGAAGTAAGTTTTCAAAAAATCACCTATATTGTACAACTTGTCTGCTGAAGGCAATGTATAAATAAATCTTTAAAAAAAATATCTTCTGACCTCAGTTTCCGGCTTTGTCTGCCAGTGTTGAATAGCCGCCTCGATGTCTTTGTACACTTTCTTTTCCAAACTGCTAGGAGGTTCCAACGTCGACGGTAAGGTGACTAAGTAATGAGCTAAATCCTCCTCGGTATCTTTGCCCCCTCGGCACATAGACACCAGTAACAGCAGGCCTAACGTCAGCAGCTCCATGTTGGCTGTATGAAATGTGACCGCGTTACATCACGGCATGTGTAGAATGTGTAATGTATTTATAATCTGTGTTCAGAGTCATTACACCGTATTTATTGTCGTTTAGATGGCGTTGATAACGACGTAAACTGTATATAATGTGATGTGTGTCTTTAGAGTCAATTTCTTATCATGTTAATTGTGTTCGTATTTTTACAATTATTAGCGAAATTTCCATACAAAAGATGAGCTATAGAAGTGAATCTTGTGGTGAGATCTAAGGTCGGTAGTAGTTAATGAGCACCGATCATGGTCCCCGTTTTGGGGTGTAATTAAAAACTGGATTTATATTTATGTGTTCGCACACTAACGGCCGCATTTTACGTCCGACTTGGTCCAAATTTGGTACCCATTGGTTTTCTAATTCGCTTAGATGAATTCGTTAGCCAACAAAATCCAACAACTAGAAGCACGTTTTTTACAGGAAGTAAATTTTTTGGAGATTTTTTTACTAAAAAGAAACTTTTTAAAAGGTAGGACAGTCCTAATGCACGTGGATATCAATTATTTTTTATTTTGTTCATCTAAGTTTGTTCTTTGACTTAACTCAAAATCTAAGTTTACAATTGTTTTCTTATTCAATGATGCAAATATCAAAAATGTAAAAAGGTTCACCACATTCGAAGTTTAATTACCTTTTAAATAAAAGTAATTTCAATAAGTTTAGATAATGTATGGCGAAAAATGTGCTTTATTGTGAAAGCATGTACGCTCCGAATGTGTGTTTCTACTCGAGTGTTTGCCTGCACTCTGGTGGTGGACATCACATCAACTTGTTGCTCGTGGAGTAATACTAGAAAAATAATATATCCGTTGGTTTTTAACGCGAGAAAGAAAGCTGTGTTTTAATAACACATACTCACAGACATTGGCACGCAACTCATTTCAGCACGTTTACAGTCAAGGTTGCGTCCGCAACAATCTAGTTCCCGCCTATAAGAAGCTCTCCTATATTTGCTAGCGGAAGAATGAAACGCACACAAACTTAACGCTAGCAGTGTTCAGCTCTGCCATTTGGACGCAGCAACTGTTTTTCATACCTGCTGGCCCTTAAATTAATTTCTTATCTTTTCCCAAGGGAGGCGATTGCCATGGACCGAGCGTTACCCAGGCGTATCGTGTACACATTATACAGAAAACATGTTCATTTAAGATATTCAGAAATTTCTCAATCAATATAATTAGATTTTTCTTTTAATCCCAACAAGTTTAGCTGACTGAATTTCATTTACTAACATACTACAGTAGTAAATCTAACATACGTAGATATAAACTTGCTGAATGATTCTTCAGGAAGATGTACTTCAAGAATGACACCATTTTGTGTTCCAGAATGACACTGCTGAAATTTGTCTAAAACTTTTACGCTAGGGATTCTTTGAGTTCAAAGCGGAAAGTAAAAAAGGGACCTCTTGTCGAATTTGAGCTAATTTTGGAATTTGAGTTATTAGCGAATTTCCATAGGAAAAATGAGCTATTGCAGTGGCCCTTATGGTAAGACCCAAGGCCGGGAGTAGCAGATGAGCACCGATCATGGTCCCCAGAACACGTTTTGGGGTGTCATTAAGAATCATATATATATATGTACTGTATATGTATGTGTAAGTATATATGTGTTCGCATTTTAAGTCCGATTTGGTCCAAATTTGGTACACATGTTGGTTTTCTACGTCGCTCGGACGAGTTCGTTAGCCAAAAAAATCCAACGATCGGAAGCACGTTTTTTGACCGGAAGTAACTATTTTTTGAGATTTTTCCTACGAGAATATATTTTTTTTTTGTTTTTTCTACAAATATAAATGTAGGATGTTATTCTGCACATTTAGTTTTTTTACGCGACCTTATAGCTCGCTTGGTTTCCCAAAATCGATCAAAACGTAAAATACCATAGAAGTACCCGGTTTAAAGCCATGTGGCGGATTCTACCGCGGGGTTGGCGCAATGCATTGTGTACTGAAGATACTCCCAATATGCGGAATGGCGTGTGAACCATTTTGCAGCTATTCAGCACCGTCGTGAATAGACCTATTACCCAAATTGTTGGTTGAAACCCTAAAACATAGGCATGTAAACTTCATTTTTAAATTTTGCTCAATTCATGTCAGTGGTTCAGATGCGTGGTCAAATTATTAATGTTTTGGAATTATAGGCTGTATAATCTGAACAATTTGAATTTTCTACAATAAAAACGTGCTTCTGAGGAAAAGATATTTAAAATCTTAAGAGTAACAAGGGACCTTTATTTTTTAAGTTTAAGAAATTAAATAAATATCAAAATAATTTGATCACGCAGCTGAACCGCTGACGTTAGTTTAGGTAATTTCCAAAATTAAATGTATACGTTTTATGGTTTCAACCAACTATTTGGGAAATTGGTCTGCTCACGAATGTACTGAATAGCTGCCTGTGTGTACGAAATATATCAGAAGAATTTATTTGCAATTCCTCCAACGTAGTCGACTCACGCGCTGCTCGTCCACTCGCTTGCCGAGTTTGCACCTCGACCTTGCGGCCTCTGGTTGTGTACTGCTTCGTTTCGCTCACAGCGTACAAACTCGGTCGTCGGCCTCGTATCAGAAGATAGATTTGAACCGGGTACTTTATGGTATTTTACTTTTGATCAATTTTGGGGAAACGAAGCGAACTGTAATGAATGAAATTTAATAATAGGCCTATCCTACATTTGTTTTTTTAGAGAAAACCCTAAAAATGTTTCATTCTCGTAGGAAAATCTCAAAAAGTGCTTCCGGTCAAAAAACGTGCTCCGGTTGATGGATTTTTTTGGCTAACGAACTCATCCGAGCGACTAGCGTGTGTACCAAATTTGGACCAAATCGGACTTAAAATGCTGCAGATATAGTGCGAACACATATACAGGGTGTCCTCGAACTCTCTGGACCCCTTTTGTGGATATGTTCCTGGGATCGAGACAAACATATTTCACAATATAAACATGGGTCTACGGGGCTTATTTTTTCATCTGTCTGTCCGAATTGAGAAAAAAAATTTGCGTTTTGGGTCAAATATCGCAACAATTACTGCAGTTACAGAACTGGGACCTATTTTATTAAATTTATATGTTCATTTTACGTAAATAATAAATTCAATTTCACATCTTAATTAACGTCCTACATATTTCAATAACGATTCGTTTCTGTGAATAATCTGAAACATGGGTGAAATCTTTCGCCAGCTGTAACTCTCTAACGAAGCATTTCCAGACCTATGAATATATGAACTTTTTTCATTATTTTTTGCTAGTAGAATCAGCTCAGAAAGTGCTCGGAACATAATGCAAATAACTGATAATTTAAGCTCATAATTACTTTAAAATATTTTGTTTCTAGAGTAATTCTGGGTATTGTTGACAACTACCAAGAAATACATTTTTCCTTTTTTTTTGTCAATATCTCTGTTATCCTTTGAGCTACAGACAAAATAAAAAAACCATTGTATTTGTCATTAAAAAAGTATTTTTTTTTGTCTCTTGTATTTTTTTTTTTTTTTTGTAGAGTTAGCGGTTTTTGTGATATTTTACATTAAAAATTATAAACGGCCGCCATTTTGAAAATATTTAAAATAATGTTCTAATTTTTCGTACAGTGATAAGAGGTTATGCAACAAATAGGTGTACAAAGTTTGAGCTCAATATCCTTTCTACTTTCAAATATATTAAGTATTTTGTAAAAAACACATACAGACATACGAAAAATAAGCCCCGTAGACCCATGTTTATATTGTGAAATATGTTTGTCTCGATCCCAGGAACATATCCACAAAAGGGGCCCAGAGAGTTCGAGGACACCCTGTATAAGAGTATACACATTATATAATACACATTATAATACACATATATACACATTATACAGAGTGTTCATAATGTCCCTTTAACCATAATGCACTCATTATTTTGGTTACTGAAAATAAATTAACAAAACGTTCTATATTTCTTCTGTTGCATAACAGGACACATTTTTTGACATATCTGACACTCTATTAGTTTGGGGGGCTTAGGGGGTAAGGGAGCTAACAATTTCAAATATAAAGGTAGGTCATGTAATACACTATTGAAAAGCTTACTAAAAGAAAAACACAATGGCGGAAACTAGAGCTTAATATCTTACTTCGGTTCATAGTAATGATCAATCAAAGTTCTGGAAAATAACATACAACCTATACTTATGCCTGGTTACCGGACATTAGACCACACGGACATTCGACCACATATGAAAATATGTGGACATTCGACTACACTTTATTTACATATCCCTAGCTGACCCAACCCAGGTAGTTGCCCCAAAAGTGTGGCGGAATGTCCGCTGTGGTCGAATGTCCGGTCACCCTTATGCCTAATATCAACAAATTAATAACCTGCTTTGATGTTATGATAACAATATAATTTTGCAGAACTTTTATTGTCCATTACTTTGAAACGAAGCAAAGATACTAAGCACTAGTTTGTAATTTAACTTTAAATACAGCAAAATATAATCTATATTAAAATCGAAAACCCACTCACTCACTGACTGATCACAGTATCTCAACAACCATACCACCTAGGAACTTGAAATTTGGTGCACATATTGCTCATAGACACTAGAGGCACTAAGAAAGGATTTTAAAATATTTTTCCTGTCAGGGTTGAAACAACCCCTAAAACAATAAATATTTGTTTGCTATATATCTCAAAAACCCTACCTCATAGGAACGTGAAATTTGATACACGTATTTTTCATAGGGGCTAGAGACACTAAGAAAGTATTTTAAAATATTTGACCTGAAAGGGTTGAAACAACCCCTAAAACAATACATATTGTTTGTTATACTTTACTTAAAGCCAGAAAGCTGATGTGTTGTAATATTTTCATTTCTTACAAGATACATGTAAAAATTAAATCAGTTTTACATTTTGTTACGTGCTACTAAGAGGTGAAAACGTGATAACAACCCTTAAAAACGATAAATATACATTTTTATACTTTCCTTAAAGCTGGAGAGTTGAAATTTTGCACATTTATTTCTTACAAGATACATTTAACATATAAACCAGTTTTTTTATTTTGTCAGGTTTGCTATGGGGTGAAAATTTAGTAACAACCCCTAAAACTATAAATATTAAATGA
>JAGFPH010000448.1:80777-104387 GCA_018207615.1 Philaenus spumarius | reverse complement strand
GGGGCGTGATTTAAGTTTGCAGCGGCAAACGTGGTTTGCGTTGTAAAACATTCAATGCATTGAAATAAATGTGCCTTTTTGGGTGGCCTTCTTCGCGTAACAGACCCACAGTTCTTGATGGTCCAACACACAATCAACAAACATGATACACAAGTCTTGTCTGCGTTTTATTTACACAAGCTGCTAGGTTTTATATATCTTAACAATACGAAGTTATATTATTTGCAATAAAAGTAATTTCAATAAATTTGGATAATTTATGACGACAAAATCTGCTTTATTGTGCAAGCATGTACGAGCCGAGTAATGTATTCCTACTTGAGTGTTTGGCCTGCGCTCTGGTTGTTATCACCAACTTGTACCCCGCGCAGGAGTACTAGAAAAATAATATATCGTTTAATTTTGAATGTGTGAGAGAAAGCTGTATTTAATAACATATACACACATACATTGTCACGCATGCGCATTTCAGTACGGTTACAGTCAGGGTTACGTCCGTACCCTCTACTAGTAGTTTTACGCCTTTATGAAGCTTTATATTTGCTAGCGGAAGAATGAAACGCACACAAACTCAATGCTAGTAGTGTACAGCTTTGCCACTTGGAGAGCTGCGGTCAACTCAGAAATAGTGTTTCACTCCTGCCGAGCCTTAAGCCTCTGCGATGGATAAATATTTGTCTTTTACTCATGTCTGTAAGTTTTGGGGTCACCCCTAAAAATGCAAAAAGAAAAAACACCTCTTTTAGGTTTTTTTGCGATGATCTAATTAACGATCTTAATTAACTTAATGAAATGCCCTTATTTTAATAATAATTCGTATTTTTAGTTAGATTGCAATTAAATTGAGCGAAAATTTATTCTCATTGTTATCAAAGTGGTGAAAATCCCCCCCGAGTAGACCAAAAGGGGAAAATGTATTATAATGATTTTGTATTACTTTTTGAAGTAGTCTACGTTCCGAATAAACTTTAATACTGAATATTTTCATTTTTAAGAAAAAAAAACTACCCCTCAACTACCACCTACATGGATGACATTTTTTTAAACAGAAAAAAATTTATTCTAAACAATAATTGTTTACGCATTTTTTATTTTACCAAGTTTTAGGGGTCGTTTGCCCCTCAAAAAAGTGAAAATAATTTGCAAATTTTGTGTAACTCAATTGTAAATTTTGCTAATTTATTGTAACTTAAAATAAAATGCAAATATGTAAAATATCCAATCGCGTTTTTCCAGAGTTCGTTTTTAAAGGAATGGAAATATTATTTTTAGTTGTAACCCTACAATGACCATTTATTCAAAAATACAATTAAAAGTAATAAATAATTCGATCACGCAGCCGAATTGGTGATGTGAATTGAGCAAATTTCCTAAATTGAGTTTATGTGTTTTAGGGTTTCGAGAATTGGCCCCACGAAGGCGCTGAATGGTCTCCCGGCTCACGCGCTGCTTCGTTCCCATCGAAGCGTAAAAACTCGCTTTCACAAAATTTCACCCTTGATAGTGGACTGCGCTTTGGGATTTGCACCTTGACCTTGCGGCCTCGGATTATGAACTTCTTCGTTTATTAGCTCGCAGCGAACACCTCGCTTCGTGAGCTAAAAAAATATCGGGTACTTTTGTGGGGTTTTACGTTTTAGTCCTCCTGCAATATTTTGTATGTACATATTCCGATTTTGGGGGAACCAGACAGGCTATAAGGTCATATAAAAAAACAAAAATGCAGAAAAAATCTCCTATTTTTTTAGATTATACCCCAAAAAGTTTCATTCTCGTACGAAAAATCTCGAAAAACATTTACTTCCTGTTATTGGATTTTTTTTAACGAACTTAGAATGCCAACATGTGTAAAATGCGGCCGTTAGAGTGCGAACACAACAGACCATTTAGTGACACCCCAAAACGTATTCTGGGGACCATGATCGGTGCTCATTGACCACTCCCGACCTTAGGGCTCACCGTAAGAGTTACTGCAATAGCTCATCTTTCCTATGGACATGGCTAAAAATCATTATCATTGATTTTCCCCCTTTTTCTACTCAGGTAGTGGTTTTCACCCCTTTTGGTGTCGAAAAACTTTGGGGCTTCGGCAACCCGATTTTGGGACTCAACGACCCAAAAACCGTATAATGAAAGTAGTCTGTCTCGTGGCATTAATTTAACTACGTTTTGAATGAACTATAAGTGTTTTATAAGTGTATAGTTTCAGAATATGTACAAACAGTTTTTGTTTGCATTATTTAAATTGTATTAATTTACTTTTACCTAGTTAAATCATGTAGGCCTACAAATAAAATTTATTTATGTTGTTTACTAATTCTCTGGTCTTTATCATTGCTTTACTTTCTAGGTTGCTTGCATGAATAACCTGGCTTTGCATATGCATGATTCTGGTCCTCTGTAAGTATTCATATTTAGGGTATTTCAGGCTTGCTTTAGACACTTGACTTGTTTTCAACTCAGTTTTCGTGAGATTATTAGTTAAGGATACATTATAGTCTGGCAGGCGGTCTATGGACTCTGAGTGATTAGGCGCTCTAATGACTTTAAGTTGCAACATTTCGAGTTGATTATTTTTCTCTGTTTATTTGTAATTTTTTAAGTGAAAGCTTCTTTATGCGCACCGAGCACTTTTTGGATGAGGTAAATATTTCGTCGATGATTTATTTTTCTTCATTGGTTTACACAAGTACTGAAATAAACCAGAAGTTTAGTGTAACAGCTGATCGTTAAAGAAAAATAATAGGCAGTGGTAAATTCAAACTCACTAGCTGTATGGATTTAGTCACGTCACGCTACCGGTGAAATGGACATTGTGCTTCCTAATGACCACTTTGTAGATGTGTTAAAATAGTTTACATGGTAACACATCTGAAATGGACATTGCACTTCCTAATTTTGTAAGTTGTGTTAAATTAGTGTAGGCTACTTGGTTTTACCTATGAAATGGACTTAATGCTTTCTCATTTTTGTAAATGTCTAAATTTGCTAACATGGTTGTTATGGTACCATAATTTAGGTTGTTATTGGTAACCTAAAATTATGTTAATTTAAAAAAAATATTATTTGACTATAGACAATCACGTTTATATTATTTTTTAGATTTCAATTCTAAAGGGGTCAAGATAAAAAATAGTGACAAAATTTCGGATTAAACCAATTATAACCAACGATTTATATTCATGATAGTTTTCACTTCTGTTGGCAGTCCCACGACATTTTTTCACTGCTTCATTTTTTGAGATGTCTATAAAATTATGAGCAAAACACGACATAATTACAACAATTTTAAGCGTATCAAAAAATGTCAGTTGTGTAGAGAACCAAAAAGAAAATAATGTTTTGCAAAGTGTATAGGTTTTAAAAACGTGTACTTTAATCGTATACTTGTTTTCAGTAACAAAAATATAACAAATGTGTTTTCCAACCAAAAGATTTCCACGTTTACTTTAACATATGTTGTGCGGTAACATATTTTTATGCTTTAAACTCTGTTAGTAAATAAGCTTTAATAAAAAACGTTAAAATTAAGACATCAGCATAATTAAACATAATTAATTCAACTTAAGACATAAACGAGAACGAATACATAAGACATTAATAAGTAGTAGAACGAAGCAACGCGTGGCCCAGGGCCGGAGGCTGAGGAAATTATATTAATACTAGTGGACCCGGCAATGCTTCGCTATTGCTTAATTTGAAACTTTGAAAGCCTGTAATTCGTATCCCGTGTAATTCAACATCCTGTAATTCGTATCCCGTGTAATTCAACATAGGCCTAATGATTGTTACACATAATTAATAAAACAACTGATTTGAATCAAAAGTTTAATACAATTTTAGGTTAGGCCTTTAAAACCTATGAAATATAATAATTAAAACCTCTAATATTACAATTTAACATTATATTATTGTTACACATTATAAATAAAACAGCTTATTTGGACCAAAGGTTTAACACAATTTTAGGTTAGGCCTATTATTATAAAATCAACACACTTTTTTTGAAAGAGTTTGGAATAATCACCATAGTAACCAGAATAACACATTAATAAATACGAATCAGCTGTTTCATCTGTTATATGGCTGCTTATGGGAGGGATGAATTTTCGCATTTTCTACCCTTTAAATTCAAAATTTTGCAAAATCCTTTCTTAGTACGCCTCTACATTATTGGACGGATGTACCTTCCAAATTTCAAGTCTCTAGCTTTAATAGAATCGGCTCTGCGTTGATCGTCAGTCAGGACATTGCATTTTATATAAGAGATATTTCGTACACAAGGAAGCTTCGACTTCGTGAGTAGACTGAAGTCCCCAAATGGTTGGTTGAAACCCTTAAATATATAAAATTAATTTTGGAAATTCGCTCCCTCACGTCAGCGTTAGCGGTTCAGCTGGGTGGTCGAATTATTGTTCTCTTCAATTTAACTGAGCTCCAACCGTTTTTTGTGAATAGGAAAATGAATAATTTGACCACGCAGCTGAACCGCTGACGTGAATTGAGCGAATTTCCAAAATTAAGTTTATATGTTCTACAGCTTCAACCAACTACTTGGAAAATGTATGTACTCATGAAGGCGCTGAATAGTTACCTATGTGTACGAATTAGTAGAATGTCTCCAGCTTCGACTCACGCCCTCCTTCGTTCCACTCGCTGCGGAAAAACTCGCTTTGCAAGTTTGCCCCTCGACCTTGCAGCCTCGGGTTGTGGACTGCTTCACTCGGACCCGCAGCCTACAATCTCGGCCGTCGTCCTTGGATCAGAAGATGCCCCCACGGTAAAATCCCCCAAGTGAATTTAAACCGGATACTTTTACGTTAGTTTAGGTTTGATCGATTTTGGGGGAACCAAGCGAGCTATAAGGTTGTGTAAAAGAACAAAGTGTGCACAATAATATCTTACATTAATTCTTTTAGATAAAAACCCATAAACAGTTTCATTCTAGTACAAAAAATCTAAATAAATAGTTACTTCCGGTCAAAAACGTACTTCTCGTTGTTGAATTTTTATGGCTGAGGCGTCCGAGCAACTTAGACAACCAACGTGTATACCCAGTGGCGGCTCCTTGTGTGGTTGTTTGGTTGCACAACCCCCAAGAAATTAAACAAAAAATTAATCACATTAATATTTCTTTAAATATAAGTGCATTATCAATATCAACCTCATTTCAATCCAAAATTATACGGCCAAGAATGTCCCCAAACGGTTGAAAAGCCGAAGAACATCAGCCCAACCTTCGCGCGCAGCGTCTGGGAACGCACTGCTTCTGCAACCAGAGTCTTATGCAGTTATTAGCATTGAAACTGGTGGGGAGTTTGTAACTTATATGAGTTGCTATGACAACTCACATAAAGCCATCAGGTGCACAAAAGTTCTGCAACCCGCCACCGGGGCGCTAGGTTTGTGTATTTATTTGTTTTAGATTGTGTTAATATATTTTAGTGTGTGTGTCTGGATTATACTAGTAGGCCTATACTAGTAAAGTAGTATAGTACGGAACATAGTTAAACTCATTACAATAGAAACAATAGTTCTTTTTACATTATTCTTCATAACTTGTAGCACTTTGAGTGGGCCTAGACAGAAAGTGTAGTGTTGATTAGACGCCAAACAAAAGCTGTTAATATTCTTTTCATAATTAATATTCATGCCACAACCTATTACCAAAATTTTTGAACCCTTTATCCCAAATCTATTTTCAAACATCCATACAATTCAAATAATAGTTTTTGAACAAAATAGGATATGGGGCGAGTTCATAAATTCGATTATGTTAATGTTATGTTTATTATAAAATAAAAATTCTCTTAATTTTGCCCATCTTGAAGAACAGAAGGATGGACTTTCTTTTTATATGAGGTTAGTGATATTTAAACATATAATGTGCATGATTTCTATGTTTGTTCATGCATGATTTAAATTGATATTTTCAGTTTATTTAATATTTTATTGTAGGCTAAAAAAATAAAACCTTAACTGAAAGCTAAAAATTTTTCACTAGTTCGTAATGGTAACCAAACCATTTTAATGGATTTAAGTTAACATTTGTTGTAATTAAGACAATAACTTTATAATTCCACGTGTAATTCATCATCTAAAATAATGTGTTAAATTGCGTTCATATTCCATACCCCCTGAAAATTCTCTCCACATAATTGCAACCACCAAGTTAAGAACTCACCAGCCGTGTATACCAAAGTTAGACAAAATCGGACTTAAAATGGGGCCGTTAGATTGGTAATTACCACAATGGGTATAAAACTATTCATACATGTTAAAAATCCACACGAACTTTCCGCCGGGATATGGCAAACAAATATTCAATTTAGGCGAGTCGCATTGCAACTGTACCATCTCGTGGGGATTTGCTGATGCCCAGATGTGCAACAAAATCTCTTTAAAACTCTCCATACATACGGCGGAATTGCTAATTCAGGATCCGAATTGATTTCTTGGATCCTATGCGTGAAAGACTCTCACACATTATTTAGTCACTATCGGTCATCGCGTAGTTTTCCCTTTGCAAAGACAGCCGGTGTCTTCGAACTGATTATACCACTACGGATGTTATTTTCAGTTGAAGGATTACATTTGAACTTAATACAGAACGCACGTGGCACTGTGAGGACAACTGCAAACACAAAAGTTTTCTGTTCACTAGTCGCCATCTTTGCTACTAGCGCTTTCTAACGGAAAAACAGAGGAAACAGTGCATGCGTTACCAACAAAACTGTTTTTCTTTCATTTGATGTATTATTGATAGTTTAAGTTAAATATAATAAATACTACAAAGGTTTAAAACCCCTGATATTCATTTTTAAACACCCCTATAATGTGTGCTAGCAGGTAAAATATAAGAAAGTGAGATACAGTCCGTTACGAAGTTGTAACTTTCCGAGTTAAATATAGTTTGTGAACCTAGTTTCCGTGGAATTGGTTGAACCGCCAAGGCAGATATGGGGAGAAAATAGAAGGGAAGTTCGCCCCCTAAGCACATTCTTAGATTACTGAACATTAAATGTTGATAAGTTAAGTTTGTATAAATTTTAAATAGGCTATCAAATGCTTCAATCAAATCTGGTAAAGGTAAAGGATATTGGCATTAAAAATAACAACACACTATTTTCAGTAAATTCTACAAAATTTATTGAGTCTTGCCTACCATGGTTTCGCCAGCGACAAGGCAGCTTAACACAGGCTAAGAAAAATACATAAAACAGACATACATAAATATTACAACTGAGAACAGTTTACTTGACTAACAAACAAAAGTAAAGGAAAAAGGGTGTGGATGGGCGTGGGAGACCTATGGCCATAGGGAAGACAATAGTTTCAGCAAGGGCAGCAAAGGTGAGTTTGACATGAATCACTTAGTACAAGGTTGGAGTGTTTAAGAAATAATCTCAAATATTTCTCAAGAATTTAATTTCCTACTTTATTCATTGATTTGAAGAATCTTAAAGTTAACATTATTGAAAAATCTGACGCTAAATGAGTTTTTTAAAGGATTGGAAAATATAGAGTAATGACCCGAACGCCAACTTCTGTCGTATTCACTTAACCTATTTTTAAAACTACAGCCTGTTTGGCCTACATAAAGCTGCATTACACATTTTACATGTCAGTTTATAAACACCACTTTTTTACATATTTTCATTTTATGAGCTATTGGAAGATTGGATTTGTAAAAATATAGACGTTGTTTAAATAGTATTTATTAAAAATAGTTTACAAAAATATTTCAAATTTAAATGGTGTGTATGTATCACGGTATTCCAAAAGTCACAAAAATCTGTAACAAACAAAACAGAAGTATGATTTTAGGCCTCCATACCTTAAAATTAAAAGGGAACCATTGTAGGATCGCTTTGCAGATGAAACGGCCGTAGCTAAGGACATTAAAAAAGGATTATTTTAAACAGACCTATAAAGGTAAGTAACAATAAATATATTAAGAGGTATTTTCGGCCTCATTAAGAGGGTAGAAAGAACACCTTATTGCTGCGTTCGTTCGGTAATATTTCTTTTCGAGGTGACAAAATGATACTACTTTACTCCCTTAAGACACAAATAAGCACTGTCCATGTTTTTTGGAACGCTGATTCGATCTAAACTATTACCGTACGATCGCTCGTTTACTAGCTAATTATAATACTGTATATCAAGCCCATGAAATAACGATTTATTCAAAATAATTAGTTTTCATTATGCAATTTTTTCCATGTGCCAAGGCACATAAACACATAACACATAAATATGCGAAGGTTCATCTCTTTTAGGTGAACTTATTTATAAATAAACTAGCTGACCCGGCAATGTTTCGCTATTGCTTAATTTGAAACTTTGAAAGCCTGTAATTCGTATCCCTGAGTGTCGTTGTAAATTATAATGGGATTCTGCTCATTGCTTGATTTACTTAACCTAAAATTATATTCAGTTTTTGATCCAAATCAGTTGTTGATCAAAATCAGCTGTTGATCAAAATCAGCTGTTTTAAGCTTTTCATACGAACAGCTGTTTCTGATCAAATCAAAAGAAATATTTCTTCTTCTTCCTTAATATTGACCTTCCATAAGATTAACATTGAAACTTTGAGGGCCACTGGGGCGTAGCCCTTATGTCCTAGGACTTCGGTAAATGGCCTAAAACCTTCCCAGGGTTAACCTGTGTTAGTATGCAAAATTTCAAAGCAATCGGATGGACGGTTTGGTAACGCATAACGGACAAACAAACGGACATACATTGAATTTTATATATATAGATTACGAAAATAACAAAGTTCGAATCATTTTATGTGGGGATCATGATAAACGGTAACCTAGTAAGTAATCAGTGATGGAAGGCAGTCAGAATACTAAAAGAGCAAAGTTCATATCAAAGGAAGATTTTGCTCAATGTTTTGTGGTACAAGCAAGACTCAAAGGTTTTCGCCGCTGGTTCTTGAATTTTTCGTTTCTGTAGACCCTAATGAGTATTTCTAAACCAATGGAGCACAATGGCGTATCTTAGTTATTCATTTTTTATTTTTTTATAATTTTACCGCGCTATTAATTTTACCTAATTAATTTTATTTTCAATCTAAATGTCTTGAAAATGTATAAAACTATTCTTTAGGCATAGTTTCTTAAGTACCTTAAAGGTAATAACCAATAAATCACGAAACAAGTTATTCTGAGGTCACTCAAATTTTGAATTTAATTCTGGGGTCCCTCAAATTTGTATTTTTATTCTGGGGTTGTCCAAAGTAAAAAGGGCTATGGACTCTATGTCCGACTCTCCAAGACTATAAATCCTAGAAATTATTCAGTTGACACCTCTAAACGTCAGAAATATAATGAATTTGCTCTTTCTAGCCAAGTGAAAAGTTTGGTGTGTTTGCCAGTTTCCGGCCACTGTGCGTCGGGGCGGCCATACCGCGGAAAGCAATGGACCCTTCTTGTGGGAACTATTTAACACTCACCTTTGCTCCTCTACCGCCATACTTGTTTATCAGAATACGTTCCGACGATGGTCCAGTTTCGACCCTGAAACTGCTTCCCACTTGTACCAGGATGTGCACCGACTTTCAGGTTAAACTCTTGTTTTGCCTAAAAAACAAAAATAGTAGCCTATATTACATAACGATACAAGTTTATGCTCTATCTTTCCGTCTTTTGTCTGCATGTGTGTCTGTCGTCTGCTCAAAAAAAGAGTATGTACATACAAAATATTGCAGGATGTCTGAAAAGTCTCGAAACGACTTAATATCTCAAAATGTACGAGTCTTATGAGATAGAAGTAAATGCAGTTTTTCACAGCCTTAAAAGAAAAACGTTTTGGTAAGTTTAAAATTTTGGTCGTCCATCTTGGATTCTTTATCTTGCAATGAACTTATTATTTATTTATTAATATTTATGATATTAATAAACATATCATAATAATCATCATTAATAATATTAATAATCGACATCTTAAACATCGATTCATAATAGCGTTTATCGTGTAGACACGATTTTTATGTTAAAGTTGACAAAAAACGTTGATCAAATCCGTTTTTAAGCTATCTTCAGCCAAATGAGCAAAAACGCAAAATCGTGGGTCAAATAATTTTAAAACGCGTCTCATATTACTATAATTCTTTTACAACTTCAAAAGTTTCCTTTTAAAATGTGATTAAAAATAATAATTGTAATTAGCGCCCTGAACTTTGTTTACATGATTAGAGCAATGACATAACTTTGAAAAAATAAGCAATCCCGTCCTGAAAAACAAGTCTGCAAGACAACAAAATGAATATAAGATGATTTATTTAAATTCATAACAGTTGTTAACAAAAATAAACATTACTAAGTATCTATATATATATCTATACATTAAATAAAATTGAAGAGTCTGTCTGTGATTTCGAAATAAATAGTTTTCTAACCTCATGATAATAAGGTTAATTAAATTTTACCAAAACCTATAAATAAGGTTATTAAAATTTTTATCTTTTGTCTGTCTTTCTATCTGTCTGTTTCTCCGGGCTAATCTCCGGAATGGCTGAACCAATTTTCAAGTAACTTTCATCTGCATGTAAAGAACTTTTCAGAGATTAATCTGGGTCAGTTTTTATCCCGGAAATATTTAGAGTTCCTATTTAAAAATAGAAAAATGTACAAATTATGGACAAAATTAGGGGTTTTGCGAACTGACGTGACACGCGACCATTATAAATAAAACAACTGATTTGGATCGAAAGCTTAATACTTTGACAAGATCGTCTGTGTTTTAATTTACTGCAAACGCTGGTTTAACCGTTAAATATATATCAAAACAATATGCAATAATGTGAAATGTACTCATAGAATGATATTAAATACACCTAAAAAATTTAGGGCTGTATTGTGTTATGCAGCGCAAGTATAGGGTTATATGCAATCTCAAATAGTTGAAAAATTGTATACATTTTTTATTAAAAAGCTGCTTATGTTACCAACAAAATACGCCTGACTTTATAATATACTCTGAGATGGGAGAGAGTCAATTGTTCTTATATACTATTTCATTACATTTCAAGTATATACAGAAAGTGTTGAAATTAAATGATCATAGGCTGCCAAAATTGCTTGCAAATGAAATTATTAATACAAATATATTCCGGTATAACAATGTCAAGACGCTTTGTAAACATAACCTTGATTCTTTTAAATACTTAGAAGAAAATGGTGAAATGACTGCTATAGAAAACCTATTTAATTGTATTAAGACTGATTTTAAAAATAATTTATTGCATAAAGATTGTAACTCTGTTTATCATGGTATGTATAAAGAGTTAGATTTTGATTTAGGAAAGAGGAATTACACGATAGACGGTTGTAGTATTTATTTTGTTTCTACAATTTTTAAGTTAAGAGGGCAAGCTTTAAATTTAAATTTTAGGGTTGACCGGCCCGAAGAGTCTCATTTGTGTTCACTGTGTAACAGGTTAGAAATTGAGGACACATACCATTATGTTGGTGTGTGTCCAATATTTAAAGAGATTAGAATTACATGGTTGGGTTCAGAAACACTAAGTACAAAAGATTATAAAGAATATTTGAATGGTAGAAATTGGAATAGTTTGTTTAGTTATCATATTAGAGCATACAAATACAGACGAATGTTAGTCGAGTATTATAATTATTGATTGCTAGCTTTTATGTACACAGCCATAATTTTTGTTTAATGTTTACTGTTTTTTTTTTTTTTTTTTTTTGAGTGACAATGTGTAATTTAATTAAATATCCCTTGCTGAGGAAGTGTGTAAGCGGAAAAAATTAAAATAAAATAATAAGGATTATTTTTGTATAATTGTTCTTGTTTTGATTGGTTATGTATCATTTTAGTAATTATAAAATTGTATGTGTTTGAATAGCAACTCTACAGACGGACATTTGTCCATGTAACTGAGTTTGCTTAGAGATTATTTTATTTTGTTATTTGTAAAATGTAAAGATTTTGGGAAATAAACTTATTATTATTATTATTATTACACCTCAAAACCAGATTTGTAATGTTTATGTTCGTTCGGGAGTTATGAGTAACAAACTGGCGGAAAACGCAATTTTTATCGTTTATTGGTGCATAGCTAAAAATGTATGTAGGTCTAGAAGGGTACATATATCGATTCAGGCGAAATTCACAGGCGTTTTTGTACCATGAAACTCGGATCTCAATTTTTTTTTTGTATTGCGTGTAATGGTAAGACACAATATTTACGCGATATTACTTTTATCTATTTAATCACAACTGCGAGCGAAGCCCCGGATACCAGCTAGTATATATAAAGGGCATTCATATTACATAGGGGCCCATAAATTCTGGCACTGGTCAGCCCTACTCACAAAATCAGTGACACGCTCAGAGTTTCATACCCGATCCTAACCGTGATCCTGAGCGCGTCACAATTGTAAACCAACGCCGAGAAATGTTAGCGTAAATGTGTCTGACAGTAACCTTCACTATATATATACTGTACTATGTGTAACTCCATACCTGATTCCCGCCTAGGATATCCTTTGCAACATCCTCCTCCGCTATACCGTGATGGCTGCCGGGTAAATGTTCTGTTGGAGACAGTTTCAAATCGTAACCAACCATTCGACCTTCGACCACCAACCATACACTTAACACTGTTATCGTCAATACTTTAGTATCCATTTTGTTGGATCGATAGTTGGAAATAATCGACTCTGTCCAGTACAGGCTGGGTTATGCAATGCAGTTGTTTTTAGTTTTAACTGTCTTATTAAAATGTATAATGAGAGATTGTATCTAGAATTACGTAACATGTATTGTGTTATTTGATAATACTAAATGAGAAACCGTACGTGATGTAAATGGCTCAGCTATTTTGGTGCACAAATGTGTCTCTTTTGAGGTGAAACTTCTTTAGGGAGCAAATTAGCGTAGATCAGACGAAAAGTGAAACGTTCCCCTTTTCCGACTTTAAACATCAGTCGAAAGAAAAGAGTAGGAGAATCGTTTCTACTATCTGTGTCAAATGCGTCATACGCGCAATGCGCATGCGTAGCATTTTCTCTAGCAAAGTTGGCCTGAGACGAGAATTGAAACGGTTCCCCTTCTCCGACTCCAACCGGAGTTGAGAAGAAAGAGAGGAAGAATAATTTCTGCTCTCTCCGTCGCATACGTCATAGACAGTCTACGCGAATGCGCCGCATGTACTGTGTTAATACGTAGCATAGGGAACCAGTATTATGCTATAAATTAACTGAACACGTTTTAATATTTATAAACTTTTTGTTGAAGTATTAAAAATATCAGCTGTTATATGTTTGAATCTTTGTTTATTGTTTAGAATTCTTTTTGTTTACCGGTAGGCCTACTTGGTAAAAAAAGATCTACTCAGGCCTTCAAAAAACAAACTATATTTAACTGAGTCTATGCTGTTAAAATTCATCATGGTGAATGTACAGATCCTATAATTTAATATTGAAAGTGCATTTTAGAAAACAAAACAAAAGATCATAAGTTTTAATCATAGGCCTATTTAAATCAATGTTTTTATTCCCAAACACTTTAAATTCAGTCATTATTATATTATTGTTCATTTTAAAATTCACTAAATTTGTATCGTCAATAATAGGCGTGTATTTATAAATTAATAAAAGTTCTCAATTGTATGATAAAATAACAATAAATCGGAATTTTAAGTCCGATTTGGTTCAAATTTGGTATACATGTTGGTTGTCTACGTCGCTCGGACGAGTTCGTTAGCCAAAAAAATCCAACAATCGGAAGCACGTTTTTTGACCGGAAGTAACTATATTTTGGAATTTGTCCTACGAGAATGAATATGTTTTAGAGTGTTTTCTACAAATATAAATGTATAAATGTTATTCTGCACATTTTTTTTTACGCAACCTTATAGCTCGATTGGTTCCCCCAAAATCGATCAAAAAGTAAAACACCATAGAAATACCTGGTTCAAAGCCATTTGGTGGAACCTACCGTAAGGTGTTTGTGTATTGAAGATACTCCCGAAATGCGGAATGGCATGCGAACCATTTTGCAGCTATTCAGCACCGTCGTGAATAGACCTGTTTCCCAAATTTTTGGTTGATACCCTAAAACATAGGCCTATAAACTTAATTTTGGAAATTTGCTCAACTCAAGTCAGCTGTTTAGCTGTGTGGTCGAATTATTTTATTGTTGTTTAAAACAACAAATGATAAATCGAGACTAAGTTTGTGCCTACGTCAAATTTAAAATTTAAAGTTTTTTACGATAAAAAGATAAAATAATTCGGTCATGAAGCTGAACCGCTGACGTAAGTTGAGCGAATTTTCAAAATTAAGTTTATATGTTTCGGGTTTCAACCAACTATTTCTGAAATTAATTTACTCACGAAGGCGCTGAATAGCTGACTGCGTGTACGAAATATATTGTTTGAATTTGTTTGCACCTCAGCCTCCCGCCCTGGCTCATGTGTTGCTTCGTTCCGCTCTAAGTTTGCACCTCGACCTTGGGGCCTCGGATTGTGGATTGCGCTTAGCGAGCTTGCTCACCGACCTAGCGATATCAGATTAGAAATGTTTTGCTTCGCTCCCCGCGCACAAACTGTCTTCGCAAGTTTGCATCCCGGTCGTCGGCCTCGGACGACAAGATCCCTCACGGTAAAATCAACCACGTGGTATTTTACGTTTGATTGATTTTGGGGCTAACCAGACTGGTTATAAGGTCATGTAAAAAACAAAGTGTGCAGAATAATATTCTATATTAATTTGTTTAAACACAAAAAAATGTTTCATTCTAGTACAAAAAATTGTTACTAGTGGTCAATTTGTGTATGGATATTATTTGATTCCCCGCCTTTATTCTACTAATTTAAAAATTTTTACAAGTAGGCATATTTCCCAACATTATAGACAGCCAGAATGTTTAAAATATGTATTTGAAAAAAACCTATAATATATATATATATATATATGTGTGTGTGTGAGTATATGTCTATGTATATAAGTGTTCGCACTCTAGCGGCCTCATTTTAAGTCCGATTTGGTCCAAATTCGGTACACACGTTGGTTGTGTATGTCGCTCGGACGAGTTCGTTTGCCAAGAAACCCAACAACCGGAAGCACGTTTTTTGACCGGAAGTAACTATTTGTGAGATTTTTCCTACGAAAATAAATGTTTTTTAGAGTTTTTCTACTAATATAAATGTAGGGTGTTATTCTGCACATGTTTTTTACGCGACCTAATAGCTCGCTTGGTTCCCCAAAAATCGATCAAAACGTAAAATACCATAAAAGTACCCGGTTCAAAGCCATGTGGTTGATTTCACCGTGGGGTTGGCGTGCGAAGCACGCAATTCATTGTGTATTGAAGATACTCCCAATACGGGGAATGGCGTGCGAAGCACGCAATGCTTGTGTATTGAAGGTACCCAAAATACGCGGAATGGCGTGCGAAGCATTTTGCAGCTATTCAGCACCGCCGTGAATAGACCTATTTCCCAAATTGTTGGTTGAAACCCTAAAACATAGGATTATAAACTTAATTTTGGAAATTTGCTGAACTCACGTTAGCGGTTCAGCTGCGTGGTCGAATTATTTAAGTTGTCTTTAATATTTAAAATAAATAATAAAAATACTCTTTCACTACCCAAATGATAATACTTGTAGGCCTACGCACGAATATAAGGCATCATTCAACATCCAATTAAATTTCCTTTTCAGGCATACTGTATGCCTATTATGCTATAGGTTCAACAAATTGTGTAAGACTTTAAAATACACTCTGTTTCTTTTAAAATTTAAAACATTGAAATAATATTATAAGTTACTGATTAGTTTCATAAATGACGGATACCAATTTACAAATAATTAATAAAATTCAAAATATTACATAAGTTTAGGCCTAATTAGTTTTTCCATTTCATAACTTCTACTGAATAGATTGAATTAAAAATGTGCGGTTAGGTTTTTCCATTACAAACAGCTCAACAGTTTTTGTAACAATAACTTTCTCAAAGGAATAGACTCATTCACTTTTGAATTTCACATTGTAAATTCCTTAAAGAAGCCCTTAGTATGTAGGTACCTCCAATAAACATAGTTATGAATATAATTCTGTTTTTGATCATTTTTTTATTGCATTGTGCCTGTTATTAATTTTAGTTACCTATCTATATAATAAATAAAAAGGAAAAGCTGTTCGTTGGCAAGTGCATCACTTGAGAACGACTGGACAAATTTGGAAAAGTTTACCGGAAAGGTTTTAAATTTGGGAAAAACTCATATCCTTTTTTGTATGAACTCAAGGCCATAAATCACGAAAACAGCTGTTCGGATAAATAGCTTAGCAACACATGTTTTTTACTTTCTCCCCCTATACCATAGTATATGGAGAAAGTATTGTATTCGTCAAAATTTTCGAGTTTGAGTTTTTGGTGGAAATATCCGTTTTGGGTCCCCCTGAACCTAAAAAAGTGGTTTTCGGAGTGATGTCTGTGTGTGTGTCTGTATGTGTGTCTGTGTGTCTGTGTGGATGTTATCAGACCTAGAGCCTAAACCAGTAGTCCGATATTGATGAAATTTGGTATGGAGGTACTAATCCACGGTATCTCCAGGCGTTTTTTTCATTTTTGTGAATTTTTTATTTTTAAGGGTAATTTTCCCATAAAAACCCATAAAATATCGGAAAAATTCACTTTTCTCAAAAACGGCTCTAACAATTTTGATTAAAATTTTATAGTTTATTAGGGACCTAAAGTACTATAAGCTGTAAAATTTTAATCAAAATCGTTCGAGCCGTTTTTGAGAAAAGTTGATTTTTCCATTATTTTATGGATTTTTATGGGAAAATGACCGTTAAAAATAAAAAAATCACAATAAATTGGTAATAGTATTTTTTTATTAAGTTTCTATAATGAGGGAGAAAGTATGTGTCAGTTTCCTGATACCGTTTATTATATTCATTACCATTGCAACTTTACTTAGCTAATTCATAATCAGTTTATTATTATTCAAAAGAAACAGATTTTTACAATATAAAAATCTACGAAAAATGCTTACTGGATATAATTCAATTCAAACATTGGTTGTTGCATATCTATACTAATATTATAAAGAGGTAAAGTTTGTTTGTTTGTTTGTTTGTTTATTTGTTTGTTTGTTTGTATGTAGGGGGTAATCTCTGGCACTACTGAACCGATTGAAAAAATAGTTTTACTAATAAAAAGCTACACTATCCCTGAGTAACATAGGCTATGATTCATTTCGATAAAAACCTTTTTTATTTCAATATTTATAAATTTAATCGGAAAAATTCTTAGGTTAGGACTAGAATGATATACCAACACATGTATTTACATTTATTACCATAGCAACCAATTGAATAAAATAACAGATAATATATTTTGCTCCAATATTAACAGCTGATTTCAAAATTTGAAGCAATTATTTTTGTATTTCTATCTTTTAGGTTAGGATTTTAAAGAGTAGACCTGAGCCTTGCTGGTACTTTTAACCGTTATTATAACTGCTTTAAAATATAAGAAATAATTTAAATTGAACATTTAACATTATTTAACTTAATAATTATTAGTTAGTTTTGAGGTTATTATTAATCCTACACCTTTATTATAAATAAAACATAACATATGTTTTTAGAATGTTACGTTGGGGGTTGCGTGCGGAGCACGCAGGGGTCTCCCCTAGTTATAAACAAAATTGCTGATTTGGGTCAAAAGCTGAACATAATTAATTTTAGGTTAGGCCTACAATAAACCAATAAGTTTGGTGAATAATCAGGTAATTATTCTTCACAACTATCATTATTTTTAGATTAGGTAAAGAAAACAAAATATTTA
Organism: Philaenus spumarius; assembly: GCA_018207615.1. NCBI lineage: Eukaryota > Metazoa > Arthropoda > Insecta > Hemiptera > Aphrophoridae > Philaenus > Philaenus spumarius. The sequence goes on along the minus strand of JAGFPH010000448.1, from coordinate 86,551 downwards.
CTGTTATTATAAGAAACAAATCTAGATGGATATGTAGTTAAATGTAAATATTCGCCTGTTCCCGTGTTAAAAAAACCATCAGCTTTGTTTGTTTACGCGCCATACAACTAAACAAAAGGCCTATCATAAAGCATTGAAATGAAGGAAATAGTGATGTCACAGCAAATATTTCTTTGTTCTGACTGATTACTTGAAATTCTGATGTAATTCAATAATTGTAGGCCTAACTTAAATTTGGAACAAAACCGCTTGGTTCCAAGTCGATCACAATCCATGCACACACACATTTCGAGCATTCCAGCGGTGTACTGCCGATAGAATTCATATAGCATGTAAAATTTTCAGTCAGCGTTTTTCTGAATGTACACTCCTCTCCAAATTTAATAATTATAGCCACAATCGTTAATAGATACAATGATTACACATAAACACTTTTTTCTTATTTTTAAACAGCTTACCACAAATTCACAAAACGATCGCAAAAAAATTTATTGAAATTTGGACAGGGAAACGTTTGTAGGGTCAGCTATAATAAAATATTTCTTAAAAAGCCAGTTTATTCAAATGCAATGATTTAGCAAATATGTTAGTTGAAAATGTAAATCAACAAGGTGTAAATGGAGTAGGCCTACATAAATTCTCACAACGTCGTCAATTCATTAAGACCTACATTTACACAAATAATAAACGGTAGGCCTACCAGAAACTTGCACCTACTTTCTCACAAACATATTTAAATTATTAATACGTTCACTGCTAAGGACACACATGTGAGATTGACACTGAACACTATGAGAAGCTGCCTACGCACAGTGTATTGCACGCCAACCCCCGTATAGGGAGTATTTTAGAATAGAATAGAATAAATTTACTACAACAAACTATTTTTTCAATAATGAATTCATTTTCAGTATCCAGGTCAATGATTTATTAAAAATAAAGTTTCTTACCTTATTTTCTTCCTTCACGTGACCTCTTCTTTATATTCGTTAGTGACGCGTTTCGGGACTTTTATCCCATCATCAGACACAAAATTACTCAATCGAGGTCGTCATACATTAAAATTAAATTACACAAAACACACATGGCACATTTCACGTTTAGGTGTACACCTTCTGGCGACCGGCCGGCAACTGTCAGTCTGTTGTCTCGCGCACTCTGAACCTGTTCTTACCGCGGGCTTTTTGGATTCTTATCGCCGTATCATATAACGTATTCGAGTCAAAACTCAGCCGGTCGTTTAATAACTGGTGTTCGCCGTTTACATCTTTAGATTTGAACGCCTTATAGATCTCGTACTCCTCGACTGCGTTCATATATCTCCCTTTGGTACATATTTTTGGTTTCAGGTTATTTTCCAGGCTCGTGTAACTATGGTTTTCATCAATTAGATGGCGGGCAAAATTCGATTTGTTGCCTGAAATTGATCTTTTTGGCAAGTGTTCTTTAAATCGAGTCTTAAATGTTCTCCCGGTTTGGCCTATGTAAACCTTTTCGCAATCGTCGCAAGTCAATCTATACACACCTGTTTGGTCTTCTATAAGTCTTGGGTTTTTGGGTTGAAAAAATTGTTTGATGGTGTTACTGGTTTGGAATGCTATAGTTCTGTTAAGTTTATGGAAGGTAGAAGTGACTATTTTAGGTAAGATGTTGCCATATTCAGTCGATACGAAGACCGTTTTTTCTTTCTCTTTGGGACGCGATCCAGATTCAACCTTGTGTTTTAAGAGAAGTTTGTCAATTATTGAGCTTCCATAACCGTTTCTTGTGGCAATATATTTTATCGTATTTAATTCTTCTTGAAAATCGTGAGGCTCTAATGGTACTGTCATTAATCTATTGATCAGACTGTTATAGGCTGCCATCTTATGAGGTAATGGATGATGGGAATCAGAATGTATAGTGATGTCTGTTGTGGTTGGCTTCCTGTATATCTTATACCGAAACTTGTTTTGTTGTTTTGTGACGGTTATGTCTAGAAAATTTATACTGTTATCTTTTTCAATTTCTAATGTGAATTGTATTTTTGGGGTTATTGAATTGATATAATTTTTTAGTTGTTCTAATTGCCTAAAAGTTCCGTTAAAAATTATAAATGTGTCATCCACATATCTGGTGTAATACAGAATTTGGTTGCTAAACTTGTTCGAATCGGACAGCAGAAATACGTTTTCAAAGTTGTTCAAAAATACGTCCGCTAAAAGAGCTGAAAGTGGCGATCCCATTGCTAGTCCGTCTTTTTGGACATAATATTTCCCATTGTGGGTGAAATAATTCTGTTTCAGTATTACTTCTAATATTTTTTCAAACAAACAAAATAAATACATAACTGAACCGTGATGTAAAAGCAACCCCAGCAGGTTAAAAACCCAATTACTGGGGCGTCATCTGTACCATGCCTAAACTCAAGTCAACCAAATACATTTTCAAACACGCTATGTACAAATAAACAATAATAATGAAAACATAAAAACTAACATATTATACCTATCTGATGAGTCCCATAAAAACTTGCAAACCCACACTCAACGCCTGGTGTAATATAGGCCTAGACAAAGTCTCCCTACGAAACCTCGACAAACCCCAGGAAACATCCACCCTGTAAGCGACCACATTATACAGAGCAATTGACGAGTTCAGCGGCGACGGCGCATGAGCATTGGTTCTAATGCGCTCCTGGTAAAGTGGTCGTCTAATTCTTATCCCATAAGGTGGAACATACCAGCATATCTGTCTTAGGCTCTCAGGATCCTCAATCACGCCACACATAACTCCTCTCAAGAAACACAACCTCAATAAATTTCTCCTAACTGCAATCGAATTGACTTCAAATGCACTCAAAAATTCTGTATACCTTATTGTCCAAATTTGTTGGTTATTAAATCCGATTTTTTTTTTTTAAATAACACAAGCAAAAATCTTTTATGAACTTTTTCTATCACATTTTTATAATATTTGTTGATTTTCAAATGTAAACATAAGTTAAAGTTACATCATTTTAAAGAAGCCTAAACATTTTGAAAAGAAAATTCGACTTTTATTCTCGTTTCAAGATGGAGGCCCTAAAAACTATTTTTTCCAAATATTGCTAATGATATTATACCCCTGTTAATTTATATTTCATATAAAATAATTTTGGAGAACCGAAAATGCCTATATTCAAAAATTTCAAATGACCACAGTATTGTATGGCACTTTTTGTGAAACAATTGAAGTACACGGAGAAAATAAATAAATTTATTCTATCAAAATTTTAAATATTGTTTAAATATATTTGTGACAAATTTGTAAATGAAAAATGAATTCGTATGCCTATACGTTATGAAATGTTTTTGTTTAAGTTAGTTTATGCTAGGTGTTTCTATATTTTAATAAACATTACTGCCTTAATGTGTACGCTATTAAATTTTACTTTGAATTGCCACTATTTTGTTAACAAATAAACTCATTGTAACAGTATACAAGTAAAATGCTTCCATTAATGAAGTTTCGACAAATGTTTTAGACACATTTACGCAAGACAGTCCACCTCGAGCGCTCTTTGCGATCAACTGGCAAAGTTGTACTATCCAGTATTGTTATCGGTCTGCAGAGGCGAGCGATTTGTAGGCCTATGGTTAGATCAAATAAGAGTAATTGACTATCTATTCAAGATAATACTATTGTAAAAATGAATTAGCCAACAAATGCAATTATGATAATTCTAGAGAGTATTTAAATAATAAATTGATATAAATAAGGAAACTGTTATTTATTTTATTTACAACGAATCTGCCAAAAAAATAACTGAAACCCTCTCAAAAAAGCTTTTTAACAAAAGCAAAAAACAAAGCGTCAAGCTATAATAATTAAAAAATAAATAAATAAAATTGAAATAAACAAATTTGTAAAGCTATGCTTTAAGTATTCTCATACTAAAAACGCATAAACGTGTATTTTTTATTCATATAAAAGATTTGTTTAAATTTTAAATTTTATTAACCAAAAAAAGAAGAGAGAAATCAACTATTATATAAAGCTATGAATATAATATAACTGAACAAATATTGATCACATTAAAAATTTCTTTCTCTCAAAACCGATTGATGCTCTTCACTCAAGACTCTGTACAACTTCTTCGACTCAGTACTTTCACTTGAATGAATCCATGAGTCTAACTACAAAATAGTTGAAACGCTTGGCGGTCTTTTTATAGAGAAATGTCTTTCATTGAAATTTTCAAGATATTGTTCGGAAACAATTGTTCTGTAACATACATATAACTAGATCACCTATACAGCTTAAGAGTAGCAAATACTGCATTTTCTCGACGAGGCTAGTCAATAAAAGCACCGCTAATCGTTTCAACTATTGTGTAGTTAGACTCATGGATACATTCAAGTGAAAGTACTGAGTCGAAGAAGTTGTACAGAGTCTTGAGTGAAGAGCATCAATCGGTTTTGAGAGAAAGATATTTTTAATGCGATCATATTTTTTCAGTTATATATTCATAGCTTTACGTAATAGGTAGTTGATTTCTCTCTTCTTTTTTTGGTTAATATTTAAACAAATCTTTTATATTCTTAAAGCATAGCTTTACAAATTTGTTTATTTCATTTTTTTTTTAAATTATCATAGCTTGACGCTTTGTTTTTTTTTTTGCTTTTGTTAAAAAGCTTTTTTGAGAGGATTTATATATGTAGAAAAACCTCAAAAACAAATTCATTCTCGTAGGAAAAACCTCAAAAAACAGCTACTTCCGGTCCAAAAACGTGCTCCGGTTGTTGGATTTTTTGGGTTAACGAACTCGTTCGAGCGACGCAGACAACTAACATGTGTTCCAAAGTTGAACCAAATCGGACTTAAAATGCGGCCGCTAGAGTGTGAACACACACACACATATATACATATATGATTTTTAATGACACCCCAAAACGTGTTCTGGGGGCCATTTGCTACCTCCGACCTTGGGTCTTACCATAAGGGCCACTGCAATATAGCTCATTTTTCCTATGGAAATTCGCTAATAAACGTTATTACACATACTGACATCAGCAAAAATTATCACTTGTAACACTTACGTCCATGTCACAGAGAAAATAATAAAGTAAGAAATGATTCAGCTGTTTCCTATAGTGACTAAAGGAACAGAGATTTGGTCTAAATGAATAATGACGCAATACTAAATAATATTAATCATTTTAATTTTCATATAATTACATTTCTTAATGACGCAAAGTAATTACAGTGGAATCATTCTTTCTTTAATAAACAAATAATAAAACATAAAAGCAGACTGTAAAAGTAGGTAATGTAAAAGCAGACTTAAAAAACATTGTAATATATGATCGTGTGTAAAATGTGAGAATTATATAAAAACTTTATTTCAATGAGTAGTGCGTTATAAACGAATAATAAGCGGCAGTCGAAATTATAAACAGTTTAATAAATAGAAAATAGTAACGGGCATAACACAATTCAATGTACTGAGATCTTGATATGATAGTGTATGCAGTGATCATAGAAGCAATGAAAAGAGAGAGAGGGAAACAACTTGCGTACGTGCCGAGAAACAGGTTCCTAGCGAGAGGTACGCGACGGAACGTACTAGAAACAGTAGAAGAGTCAAGATGGCGAGAAGCGCTGTACGTATTACAAGGTGTGGGAGGTATGTTTCTACAACGAGAAATGTAGTTTTTTCAAGTATTGAACAGTAAAAGTATTATTAAAGTGAAGTAGAAGTGTTCTAGCCTTCATACAATCATCGGTAGTTGTCTTGATGGTGTTTCTGCGAT
>JAGFPH010000448.1:55019-72335 GCA_018207615.1 Philaenus spumarius | reverse complement strand
TTTTTTTACCCTAGAACGTTTCGTGCGATCACTCCCGGCTACGAAAACACATTTGTAACGCATTTGTAGCGAATATTTGACGCACTAAAAATCTTCCAATCTCAAAAATGCAAACACCATTGGAAAGGTAATATTTCAAACTTTAATTTTTGTACTTACAATTTCTTTCTAAAACGTATATTTACATACGTAATCATCGTTTTAGTTTAGATTTTTAAAGCAAATGTAACGCAAATGAAATACGCCGAAATTACCGTTAATTTCCAGTTTCTATGTCCCTCCCTATAGCTCGCCCAGTATTTTTCTGAGTTATATACATATATACTGATGGATGCATTACACTTTCCCCTATCTAAAACTACCATCCAATCAAAAATCGGACAAGTAGTTCTAAAGTTGTGGGGCGTTTTGTAGACCCTTGATTGATCAGTTTTCCAACCAATAAACAGCCTTACTAATTACAAGTGATATCTGTGTGATGGAAGTCTATTTTTAGACATATTTTGATATGTATGTGTAGAGAATGCTTCAAACTAACATTTCCTGTGAACCAAATATGTTTTGCTCGAAAGGTTTGTTGTCTATGAGCTTGCGAATGAGAGCGTTTTGACGTTCTTAAACCAAGGCTGTAATTTCAAATTAACGGTTATTCCCCATGCAGCTTCATATCCGACCGTTGTATACCAAGCATGAGTGGGATGTTTCTATATTTCTCCTCACTTTTGTTATTCAAATAAGATCATTTACTTATATGTCAAACACTTTTAAGAAAAGATAATTTACGAGTATACAGTTCAATTCTTTGATTTATTCTCTACACTTTGTTATAATAATATTTCATTTTTGGGCAAAGTATATATTAATAAATTACTTTTCAAACTTGGCAAAGTTTTGATAGCAGTCTTGTAGTAGTAACATAAAAACTGGTGTTTTCAAAATAAGAAATTTGAAACTGATAAATATTTTTACACAGTTCTATTTAGAACTAAATTACGAAACTTTTTTACATTCATGGAAAGAGTTTAAAAAAATGTTTAGTACTTTTTATGTAGACCTAAAACTGTACCTTTACCTTTCGTAATTGAGATTGTTTTTGTTTCTTGAGCTAAAAACTTTGTACATTTTACATCTATCATTTTTTGACTAGCATACATAAATTCTTTGAAGCTTTCTCTGCAAAAAAGCTGTGGAACACTTTTTTACTATAGTTCATTTACTATTTTTGGCAAATTTTTGAAAAAATGCTTGCAAATGCCAAAGCATCAATTTTTGTTAACATTGCTGGTTCTAGGGTTAAATTAAGATGCAAAATAACACATTTTAGGCTTCCCGAAAGTTCTTTAAAACAATATAGGTATGTATAATTTTTCACTTCTAATTGAGATTCAGGTTTATTTTAAAATAATTTAGAATAACAACCATGATTCATCCCCCGCCAAATATTTCCGTGCGCTGCCTCTAACCTCATAGGCTTGGAACACACGACAATTTTTTGCCAGACTGCGGATTAGTTACTGTCCCCACTCATAAAAAGCATCATTGGGATTCATTAAACTGAAGTGTCTAGTTCATTAATCACGAAGTGTGTTATGATATATTATTTCTTTTAATGTTTTATTGATATGAACAGAGAGCAACTCTCGCTTTATTGTTATTCCATCGCCGATTGAAAAGGAAGCAAAAAATATACTTATTTTCGTTCGTCCAATCAATAAATAAAAGAAGAGAAGATTTTGGAGCATTCTACGCTGTGTTTCCTGATTTGAGGAACTAGAAGAAACATTTTGCAATTATTTAAGAATATCGGTTTCGTCATTTGACGAACTGCACATGCGGCTGAATGATAGTATATGGTCACATTCGCAACTGTTTCGGCGGAAACGATGGAAAATCCATCGATTAAAATGGCAGCGAGCGGCTGCACAGCTATCGTCAGTGGAAAATAAACAGATCTTATATTTTTCCGGCGAATGCGTACGCTCTAATACTCTCCTTCGCGCCACTGTTGGTATGACGGCGACGGCAAATAATCTGTGGCGGAAAACGCCGTGTGTTGCCTTTTGAACACTTTACTTTGATACACTACACTGTATCTATATAAAATAAAGTGTCAGTGCCCAATTCAACCAAAGATAATGTCAGCAATATATTGATAATTTCTTGTAGCTTAACATTTGCATAGGTGTTGAAAACAAGTTAGGTATTTTAATATAAACAAAGCTCGAAATATTTTTTCAAGGGGGGGGGTTTTACCCCCCAAAACCCCCCCCTGGTTACGCTTATGGTAACAAATAATATTAGCCTATTTTATTATCTGTCTTTGATTTACACAGTTCAAATTGTGAAAAACAACCCCTTTTTGGCAAAAAAACCCCCCCAAAAAATCAGTATTTTTTATAAGAAAACGGATTTAATGATTTTGAAAAAATTTGGCTTATTTGTAGCCTTCAATTACCATACACAAAAAAGTTCTCGTTTAGCTAATAATAATATTAATAACTGATTTTTGGGGTTTTTTGGCCATAAAGGAGGTTGTTTTTCAAAAACTTCCAAAACCTTTTTTCGTGCATCTATACCTACCTGACGTTTTTAGAGCAAATTTGTTCGAAATCGGTCGAATAGTTTTCTCTCTAGATAATAATAATAATATTTATTAGTTAATCTCCCCTACTTTAATAAATCACCTCTCCTACCCTACCTACAGTTATGATGAAGTCACAATGAATCTGTTAATAATTTAAATACGTTTGTGAGAAAGTATGTGCCAGTTCCTGGTACAGTTTATTCATTTTTAAATTGCGAAAATTTGTATTAAACAGCTGTTAGAGCAACACATGTTTGTTTACACTAATTACCATAGCAACCAACTTGACCAAATTTAGAATCAGTTTATTATTCTTCACAGCGTTTTATTTTAGACTAGCTGACCCGTACGGCGTTGCCCGTGGTTGTTAGTATTTACAGTCTTTTTGACGTAATTGTATTCTTTTTAAGTGTTCGTTGAATACCCGTGCGTATCCTACTGTGGTCATGAAAAAAAGGCTACGCTATTTAAGAAAGCACTGAAAATTGTATTCCTGTAAACTACTATCTAACATGAAAAAGCTTGAAATATATCGTTTTATTTTATAGTTTTTACTAATTTTGACTTTCACTTAATTTCATTGACAATGTTGCGAGCACCTACAGCCTAAAAGGAAGCTACGTACCAAATTTCATTCCAATTCGTTCTTATAAGGATTTTTAGTAACTTTGACCCCCTCAAACCGCCCTAAAATTTCAAATTTCTTTTAACCCATTCTTAGCGAGGGTTTAAATTAGCTGGGGGTCGCAGAAAAGGTATTTGAATCACTTTGTAACATCCGCGTTAATTTAGGATGTAACAAACTGGTTCAAATAGAGTTTGTAATTTTAAATGCATAGGCCTAATTAGTATAATATATTGTTTAGTATTTAAATATACAATTATATATCAAAACTAGGGGAGACCCCTGCGTGATCCGCACGCCAACCCCCAATGGAACCTTCTAAAAACATATGTTATGTTTTATTTATAATAAAGGTGTAGGATTAATAATAACCTCAAAACTAAGATGGTAAATAATGTCAAATGTTCAAATTAAATTATTTCTTGTATTTTATAACAGTAGTTATAATAATGGTTAAAAGAATCAGCAAGGCTCAGGTTCTACACTTAAAAACCCTAACATAAAAGCTAGAAATACAACAATAAAATTGCTTCAAATTTTGAAATCAGCTGTTAATGGAAATATTGGAGCTAACATCTATATTATCTGTTATCAATTGGTTGCTATGGTAATAAATGTAAATGTACATGTGTTGATTTATCATTCTGGGCCTAACCTAAGAATTTTTTCCGACTAAATTTACAAATATTTGAATAAAAAAGGTTTTTATCGAAATGAATTATAGCCTATGTTACTCAGGGATAGTGTAGCTTTTTATTAGTAAAACTGTTTTTTCAATCGGTTTAGTAGTGCCAGAGATTACCCCCTACATACAAACAAACAAACAAACAAACACACAAACAAACAAACAAACTTTACCTCTTTATAATATGAGTATAGATTAACAAACCAAGAGCAAACTCAAACAAAAAATGTTTGTCATATTATAATTCAATTCCAACATCTTTTGTACACATTATCAATAAAACAGCTGATTTGGATAAAAAACTTAACATAATTTTAGTTTTAGTTTAGGCCTACAATGTACTAAAGCACGCTTATTTGCAACCAATTTGGAAAATTTAGAATTAGGTCATTATTCTTCACAACTCACAGTGTTTTTAGATTAGGTAAAAGCAAACAAAAGGCTTACTGTTTTATAAGTCAAACATCTGGTGTTATATATTATATTGTTTCCTTTAGTTGGTAATATCAAAATGTGTTTGAAATGTTGATTGTTATTTAAATACTAGTAAGCCCCCGTGAAAAATCACAGGCTGATTAATTAGATACACATCAGAAATACATCATTTAAAAAACAAACTATTAAAAACATTACGGAATCCTTATCTAGGCCTACATAACTTTGCTGACGAAGATTTTTTAACTAGGTACATGTGTACAATAATAAGGATTATAAAAATGTAGACCTACTTGTTAAACATTTTTATGTACATAGTCTATGTTATTGTATATTTGAAGAAAGATAAAAGTACTATCTTTTAATTGCTTTTTATTTCATATTGATAGATCAAATGATTTAGAAGTTATTAATATTATAGTAAAGAAATTAATAATCGAATATGTTTGTATGTTATACGAAGATTGTGCGAATGTTTCCGAAGTTAAACGAATGTATATCGCTTCTTTAAATTTGTATAAACAAATATATTGATGATAAAATATTGTATTTATATACAGTTTATAACCTCAAACCAAATATTATAACGTATATTATAGCATACATTAGTTCTATAACTCATATTTAAGAAAATCAACTTCACAAGACTTATATTGATTGAAGTTGTAAACATAACCCCAAAGTATAATCTTTGATAGGTTTGTTTTAGTATTACAGATGATGGGTGAAATCAGCTGTTATATTATAATGTTTCTCAACTACGTACGTATGTATCATGACTTGTACACTCCCTTTTATAGGAGTTGATTAATGATGAAATTTCAACGCATGCCGTAATTCGAATTACTGTGGTTGGTCGTGACTATACCGATATCTGTCTTACATTAACTATGTATAAGTCACCGCTCAAGCGTCATTTCCGTGAAAATATCAGAGTATACAATAATTTGCATTGGCTTCGCAATGGTACGCCTCCGGGGTCGATGAGCGAAGCGAGCACCTAGTTATATATAAATGCGTCTAATCTTTGTCGTAAACATCGTCTTGGTCATTGTACAACAACCTCAGTTATATCATCGTCAGAACTGGTCGGATATTCGGGAAGTACCAAGGAAGATAGGACAATAAAACATACCAATCTAATTAATTTGTAACGGTGTCGTTTTATTTCGGTGCTTAAGTTTTATCAGTGGAAAAATGAACAAACTGCTTTTGTACTGGATATTGTTGCGGTGTAATGCGGTTAAAAACAATACCTTATTTACAATGGCTCGGTGCAACTTGCGACTGCGATAATACAGAACCTGCAACAAAATAGTTTATGTTAAAACAACAGTTCCGTTCACTTGTAATCGTGTGGAATTTCTACAAGTAAAGTACATATTACTAATAGTACTGCATCGTTACTACTGTGCGACCACCGGTAAATGTATATATAATGTTTCGTTTCATGGTTCCTAGATCCCAAAATCAAAGTGTATAAATCTAGAAATACACACATCCAAAAAGTCTAGGGTTATTTGAAATGAAAGTTTTGTTTGGTTTCAACAAATTAAAACATTTATTTTCCATTCAAATACTTACATAGAAATTGAATCAATATAATTTGATTAATCTATATATTAATAGGCAATCACAAAATTTGTCATCCTTTTTTCTCAGCTTGTGTGCATCGTAGTAGAAATTCGCGCATACCGTTAGAAAGGTAGTGTCCTGTAGATGAGCAGAATCCCATTATAATTTACATCGGTCCTCAGGAATACGCCGCAGTAGCCCTCAAAGTTTCAATGTTAATCTTAAGGAAGAAGAAGAAAGATTTCTTTTGATTTTATCAGGGGCACAAAAAACAGCTGTTCGTATGAAAAGCTTAAAACAGCTGATTTTGATCAACAACTGATTTGGATCAAAAACTGAATATAATTTTAGGTTAGGTAAATCAAGCAATAGCAATAGGGAAGCATTGCCGGGTCCACTAATTTAAGGTAAAACGACAGATTGTATTAAAAAAATTCTACAATGTTTCAATCTGAAAAAAAAACAATATATTTTGTAAAACTTTTATGATTGGTTAAACTTTTTTTTAAATAATTGGGCAAGTAAATAGTACCTCAGTACAGAGCTCCACTATTGTTTATGACTGTTCGTATCCTGCTCCGCAAGCTATGAATAATGCGTTCTGGCTGATGAGTTCTATTCGGCGTTGCGGCAGCAAGTGCCAGTGCTGCTGGAGAAGTTCACGGAAGTCCGCTGCGTTTTGGACATGTCCCATATCAGGAGTGGCCTTCTTTAAAGCATTTCCCACGCATGTTCGATAAGATTTAAGTCTGGAGACTGTGTTGGCTTGAGCAAAACTTCAATCCCCTCCCTATAGTCGACGATAGTAGGAATCGCAATGTGTGGATTGGAGTTGTTGTGCATGAGACGAAAATGAGAGACCATCGCACAGGCATAAGGTCGCCAAAAATGTTTTCTCAGTACTTCGTGCTTTTACGAACCCATCCGGCAAAATCAGATCAGTTCTTCTACCAACGCTGATACCCGTCCACACTACAATGGTAGCTTCTCTGTATGGTGAACCTCCTAAGGAGCTCTCAGCCTTTCTCTGTTTCCTGGTCGCCGACGACGACTGTCAGGGTGAAACCCAAAGCGAGATTTGTCTGTGAATAGTTTCTCTGTTTCCTGGTCGCCTCAGAGCTCTCACACTCGACGAAACCCAAAACGAGATTCGGATGTGAATAGCACATTCAACCGATCATCCAAAGACCAATCCAAGTGCTGTTCTGCCCAGGTAAGTCTCGCAGCGTGATTTCTTCGACGCAAAGCTGGGACTCTAATTGGCCTTCTAGATGAAGCCCCTTCAAGTAAACGCCCTCGAATTGTTTAAGGATAAACAGTGACGTCTGACGTTACGTTATATGTGTACCATAACTGGATCGCTTATTCGGATGCTGTAATGGTAGGTTAACGCCGCGGTTGTAGCATCAGGTAACGGTCCTGAGTTTCGGTTGTAGAACGTCCCCGTCTGCATGTTGTTCTGAAGGATTGCCAGTATCCTTATACCTCATCCTCAATCTACTGACTAGTATTGAAAGAATCAGTAACCTGTACACTAACGAAATTCTGCTTCAAGCATCCCCACGTCCCAATTCGTTTCATCTAAGGAAAGATGTTGTCGCTCCATAGTTGAGAACAACTTAAAAACTACGAGATATTGTGTATTAAATGTTTTGCTCGCAAACATAACTCACGGGAGTGACCTCTGGAATCACAAATGCCGGCAATTGATTATCAGTGAGACAGAGTGATAGTAAAAGAGCATGAATTGACGAAAAACCTAAGGGTTGCACATCAACTGAAGAGTCCAAGTTTAGAAATATGTTGAAAGCCGACCATTATAAACAGTACTATAAGGTAAAAAAGAGAAAACTTTGTTTTTACGTGCTCCAAAACAAAATAACTCTCAAAATTAAAAATATCCCAGACTTTTGAATGTGTGTGATTTAAGCTAAAGCTTAATTAAGCATATCGGTAACAATAAAATGTATAACCAATCGGATGCAAAATTTTAAAACATTAGGTTGAGCCTCATGGTATACGGACAATTCCGGGCCTTAGGACGGTCATACATATTGATTACCTAGGATGCTGGGCGAAGAATTAGAGTCCGGCTAACATTTAGAAAAGGTACGGACTCTTAGCACGCCTCGGTTGGGGACATTTTTACATCGGTATGGCATTTAGCTCGACACAGGTTAGTGAAAAGACCAACATTCTGATCACTATTTAATGCTATAGGCCTACTTGTATAGTGTAATTCCAAAGATACCACTTAAGGGTCTGCTGCAGTGGGGGCCAGTTTAGATTTTTATCCCGTTAGAGAAGTGTTAAATTTAAAACCATTTATTTCGTTTGGTTTTTAACATAAAATTGTTTTAAACACAGTCACAAAACGCATTGTGCTTCAAATTTTTTTAAATCCCGTCCATTTATCACATAATTGACACTTTTTAAGTACTAAATTTAAACATTTTTTCCTTACACAATAACAAATTTTGTATTAAAAGTGAATCTCAAGCCGGATCTGCAATTTTATAAAAAATATTCAGTTTTTTTTCAGCACTCAACTACAAAAGATGGATTCATAAAATGTTTTTAAATGAGGCAATGCCAAAGCGCACAGCTGCAAGAAATTGCGCTGTATAGATACGGCTATAGGATGGAGCGTTGGAGTCGCCGATTACTTTCTCTTTTATTGGACCAGGCCCTTAACACATTTGTTAGGTTAGCGCCAGGTACAAGCGTAAAAAAGGTACAAAGAGTTCAGCTGTCAATCGGAAAAGTCCAGACTCTCTGTCCGCCTTTACGAAATATTTTTGTGATCGACCGATTTTGTGACGATCGATTTTGTTCTAGTGTACAGTAGGAAATCCTGTACTCTAATACGAGCAATGTCGGTTTGTTTGTTTGTACGTATGTTTGTTTGTACGTAAGGGCAATCTCGAGATTCAGCGGAAGGATTTTGCTGAAAGTTTGGGATTAGAGCCTTTTGGGTCTAAAAAATCGATTGGTGAAAACCACTACCTCAGGAAAACTCGTATTTTTCTAAACAACTCATTTGAAAATTGAAAATTTTTAACATTGGGCTTATGGAGTTTAAAACCATTACATATGTTTATTGACTATAATAATAACAGTAATCAGCTGTTTCCTATAATATTCCCACTATCAGCTGATTTCAACACCAAACGTAAGTAAAAAATTATTTTTGTGCTGTTCTAAAACCCTTTTCACCAGTTTCTGCATTCTTTATATTTCTATAAAGGTAATATAAATTATCTAATGATTATAGTTATTATTTGTTATTTCTAAAATACATAAACAAATTCAGTTTGTGATTCGTATTGGCATACATTTTCCTGAAAAAAAGTACTGAGCGATGCTCGGTCGCCCAGGTACTGTATGTGAAGAAGCGATTGGCTGTATGTGCAGAAGCAAGGACGGCCAATGCGCATGCGCTAACAGCGTGGAGGTCAGAGTAGCGAGTCAGTCGGTGAGAGAGGTTAGTCGCGTTATCTGGTGCACTGCCTTTTCTAAAAACATTGTAGTGTTTTATTATTTCTGGACTATAATGAACGTAATGGAATTGTTATAAATATTGTATATATTGTTATAAATATTGTATAATTTTTTTATAAATATTGTACATAACTTTTAAAACATAGCCGTAAAAAACAGACTGGGTAGTAGTGTACTCAGCAGTCAAATCCCCACCCCGCCACACACAACATACCTCCTCCCTTCCACACTCACATCTCTAACTGCGCGGCCCGCTTCTTCACATATGCAGTATTTCTATCTGTACCCGCACTCTCTGTCCTACAATCGGAAAAGGCTCAGAATCTTTGTCCGTCTTAGTGAAGTATTTTGAGATTGACCCTTTCTTCTAATGTATCCGGATTCTTTGTGGGTATGTGGGAATGAGAGCGTGGCTAAGTCGGATATATAAATGATTCCAAATAATGTGAACTGGCCATTTCTTCTCTCCAAAGAAAGGAGCTAACATTATCAGGATTCAATTTAATAATTCGATCAAGTAGCCGAACCATTGAGGTGAGTTGAGCGAATTTCCCAAATTAAGTTCATATGCTTTAGTGATTTTCACCCAACAAACTGGGAAATTGGTCTACTACTACGAATGCGCTGAATAGTTGCATGCGTGTACGAAATACATTATTCTGGGGGTTACCTCACGGGTTATAAGGTCACGTAAAAACAAACGCGCAGAATAATCTCCTCTAGAGGAATAGTTTTCTCTAGGGCCGTTGGTGCTGATAAGAATGGGTTTCAAAAAATTTGAAATCTTACGGGGATCAAAGTTACTAAATCACGACTTCTCCAAAACCACCGAACGGATTGGAATGAAATTTGGTATGTAGCTTCCTCTAGGGCCCTAGGTCCTCGCTAAGAAAGGGTTTAAAAATATTTGAAATTTTAGGGGGGGTTTAAGGGGTCAAAGTTACTAAAAAAAATCACCGAACGGATTGAAATGAAATTTAGTATGTAGCTTCTTCTAGGGCCCTATGTGCTTTCTAAGAAAGGGTTTAAAAAAAAAATCGAAATTTTAGGGGAGGTTTGGGGTTGTCAAAGTTACTAAAAATCTCCATAAGAAATACATAGTGAAATTTATATTTATTGATATAATATATTTTTTGTTAATATACATTTAACTGTGATTTGTCTATCCGTACAAAGCCGGATCGGGCCAGCTAGTCTTTATTATAGAAATTCGCTGAAAACTAGTTAAATTAGCCCAATTCCAGCAAAACTTTCTTACCATCTCACTGTTGACCAGTCTCTCAAAAGTGTTCTAAATTACCGCTAAGTGCTTGTAAACTACCGCCTCTCATAATTTCAAAAACATCATCAGACCCAAACAGTTTGGTCAACTCGTAGGCCTAAAAATCGTAAACAGTCTCTCAGGCGGGGTGAAAACAACCTTGGCTCATTAATACATACTTGTAATGTTGTAATATTCATGTCCTTTCTTACTTTAGTATTTAAAATTCAAACGTGAAAATAACAGATGATGGTTTGAGCGGTCATTTTGTCCGTGTTACGTTCCTTAGTTACTGGAGTTGCGCTTTCTTGAAAACCTCAGTCGACCTCCTCTCTGGAAAAAAAAGAAAACATTCAGCTGTTATAATCGACTCTTACTATTCAAAATTATATGAAATTAATGGCGTCCATTATTTAGAAACTCGTTCTAGACCGGTCAAGAGAGATTTTTTTATGTTACAAAATTAAACAGCACACCGATTTGTACACTGAGAAAAATGAGTAGTCTAGCTGTTCTAGTATAAATCGTTTAGTCCATATTCTGGTGTCTAATACCAGAATCTGGTAACGGCAACCAGAGGGCGTCTTGTTTGCTCTCCCAGACGAATCTGGTACAATCCATTTCACCAGAATCTGGTACTGGATACCAGATTTCCTGGTCTTAGTGAACTATGACGTCATCGTAAAACTTCTTTACCAGATTTTCTGGAGCTCTGCACAAGAACAGCCTAGACTTTAACTTACCAGATGTTCTGGAATGGCGAACAAGATGTCTGGAGCCGGGCACTAGATACGGCTGGACTCTCTTACCAGATTTCTGGAGAAGTAATCCATCCATAGATGGGCAACTGCGGTAAAACAAGTTAATCTATGTCAACAGTCCAGTCAGGATGGACAAGCGTGTCATGTGACTGGCACATGAACCTCCTCTTTCTTTCGTTACCTCGTTGCTATGCAGTACTACCGTAGGACCGAACCGAAATGGACGAAGAAACCAATAATCGTTTGGGATCATGGGAATTGTTGGAACTCCTAGAGACGTTTAGAGGTAAGTCGTTTGTTGATTTAATACATTACTTATAAAGTAAGTAGTTAAATTGCAAAAAGCTTACTTTGCTTTCTGAGATAGCTACGGTAGCGACAATAATTCAATCCTGACAAGGCTTAACCTATAAGTTGCTGTATTCTTGCAACAGCTTTTATAGTCTACTGTTCTGTCTATTCAAGTATTGTCATAAAAAAACATGTACACATAGTTTAAATCATTTTCGACTGGAATACACTTGAATCAAAATGCATTTCTAATAAGATTTAATTAAACAAGTGTTCTAAAATAAGATGCTGACTTCTTTGCCTATGTTTTAATTGGTAATTCATTCAAAAGTACAAACTTATACGCCTACTTTCACTAAAAAAATAGTTCTTTCCGTGTTTGCTTATTGTTATTTGAAATAAAATAACCAATACAGTAACTACTAGCCTATTAAAATTATCTCACCGATTAGGGCCAAATCGATTGGATTTGAATCTCTTATTATTCAGTATTCTATTTATGAATTATAATATTTGCTAGATAAGAATATAGGCCTAGGCCTACTGTGCTGACCAGATCAGAATTGGCACAGCGGTTCTAGTGTAGGAGGTAGTGACCAGAGATTTTTTTTAAATACACTAAATATCACTTTTTCCTTTATATATAATAAATTTAGACACTTCACTGATGCCGGGAAACTAATTATAAACAATATAGAACGAATATAACACCACTAATTACTAAAACAAAAATCTCTTATGGGATTTCACATGAACAATGGTATACTTAGACATTCACTGTTGCCACATTGTGCAACACTGGAAACATACTGTGATTAGAGGCATGAGGTTAGAACTTCAGGTTATTTTTTTTTTATATAGCCTATATTATATTTAGGCTGAGTTGCACCAACCGGGATCAAATACCTAGATCAGTAAATCCTGGATCAATTATTTGATCCAGGTATGGTGCAATAGAAACCACAACTTTCCTAGATCCTGGATCAAATACAACTTTGATCCTAGATCAAAACTGATCCTGGTTGGTGCAACTCAGCCTTAGTGACTAGCACGACTACCGATTATAATATCTCGGCTAGTAAAAGCTCATCTTTATTACGTTTTGTTTTTACAAAATTAACGAAATGGATTTCGTATTTCCAAGTTTATTTGATAGTTAAGTTAATTAGTCTAGAGAAATTCATTATTAACCCTTTGGCTACCCGGGGCAAATATTTTCGGCCCAACTAATAGTTTTGTACTCTGTTGTTGGTAGATTTTTTCGGTCAGGCTATTGTAATTTAATACTGCCAGTGGCTGATAATTTTAGTCTTTTTTTATAGTCGTGTGATATTATTTGTTAAACATATATTCGTTTAAACGACAAACTAAAGCCAAACTGAGTTATTCTTGTAACTTGTACATAAAATATTAGTTGGGAAAAAAACATATTTTATATAGTGACTTGGGCAAACATAACAGATTGGCTCACTCTGAAAACCAATTTGCTTGGACCAATTTGGACCTAAATGGTGTTTGTAAAAATGTGTTAATACTGTATTTTGAAAAACCTTTATTCTTAGTGTTCAAAACTGTAAGAAAACCGAAAAAATGCAATTTAGTGTAGAGTTTTTAACGTAGGCCTATATTTATAATAATATATTTTTAAATAACTTATTTGTTATTAATTTTGCTAAAACTTAAAACACTTGATAAAATATAGCATAGGCCTACTAAACATAAAATAAAAAAACTATTTTGTACTCTAGCTAAATTTTAAGTTCACTTTTTATAATTTTAAAAACTAAAAAAGTTAATAAATATTTATTTTTTACATAGGTTTGTTAGATTTGTTTATAACCAAACCACACGGCATTGCTAATAACAGTATACATTCTTATAGTATACCAATACCTTCTTATCTTTAAAACAAAACAAAAATCATGATGTATCTAATTTAGAAAAGCAGTTCACAACACCCATTTAATACCTCTGGTAGTCAAATGAAAGTTCAGCTTGGCAATGTCACACATTTTACTAAAACTGACTTGCAGACTTCAGACTTAAAACACCATTTTAGACTGGCAGCAAAAAGGTTAAATTAGGAATTATATGTACAACAATTCATAAAATTGTTTTTTTAAATGGTCATACTTGCTTGTTCCAGAAAATTTGATTGACATAAAGGCCCTACAAGAGCTCAATGAGGATGACCTTAGATCCATGATAAAGCCCATTGGTCTTCTTGCTGGTAGTGAACTGGGCATTCTGGGACTCCATACCAGACATGGATGGACTGCCTTACCAGATATCTAGGGGTGAACTAGTCAGTCTGGGACTGCATACCAGACATGGATGGACTGCCATACCAGATATCTAGGGTAGCAAACAAGTCAGTCTAGGACAATGTACCAGACATGGATAGACTGCCTTACCAGATATCTGGGGTAGTGAACAAGCTAATCTGGAACTGAATACCATACATGCATGGAATGCCTTACCAGATACCTGGGTTAGCGAACAAGCTAATCTGTGACTGAATACCAGACATGCATGGACTGCCTTACCAGGTATCAGGGACTGTATACCAGACATGGATGGACTGCATTACCAGGTATATGGGACTGTATACCATACATGGATGGTCTGTATTACCAGGTATCTGGGACTGTATTCCAGACATGGATGAACTTCCTTACCAGATATCTGGGGTAGCGAACAAGTCAGTCTAGGACTGGGTACCAGTATAAACTGGACCAAACAGTTTATGACATCACCATAGTTAGTCCAGAATATCTAGTATGCTGTACCAGATTATTCATTCCAGACGTGGATGGGATCCACTACCATAAATCTGACTAGGCAAATTCCATACCAGATTTCCTGTAATGGGCGTCTAGATTTCTTGTACGCGCTTCCAGACTTTTTTCTGAGTGTAGATGAAAATACCACCGGAAACAATGATTTTTATTGGTTAATTATTGAAGCAACAAAAACAGTAAAAATCTCCCTTTTTCCGGTTTTTCGCTTATATTTTGTAAATCATTGGATGAAACGCCATACTTTCAACGAAAATGTGCAAAAACCAAAGGAAATCGAATTTTTACGATTTGTTTAAATAATTCCACGATAAAAAAAAATCGTTGTTTCCGAAGGTGGTATTTTCATTTACAAACTATTCCTCAAGACAACGCAATCGGTTTACTGTTGAATTTTTTTACAAAAATTGTTTTTTTTTGCTCTGATGACTGGTCTATTCATTGTACACAATGCCTAGACAAATTTACGTCTTTCTGTACGGATAGATAGCGTCTTTATTGTAACAATCTAAGCACAATATAATAACGGATTATAAATTAGAGTATAAGAATATATATTCACGGTCATTCAGGGCCGTTAGGGGAGTAGAAAGTTAGGGGAGTAGACTTTCAAAAAGAAATAGACTTTTCACAATAGAAAACAAAAATAAAAGTTATGCGAAATTTAATAACAAACAGTAATTTTGTAGCAAATTTCCATAGAAAATTTGAGCTGCAGTGACTCTTATAGTGAGACCTAAGGTCCCAGTGGTAAATGAACACCGATCATGGTTCACAGATGACGTTTTGAGGTGTCATTTAAATTTATATATAAGTTATGTATATATCTGTTCGCACTTTAGCGGTCGTATTTTACTTCCAATTTGGTACACACTTTGGTTTTCTAAGTCGCTCAAACTGTAGGTCCCGTCTTCATTAGCCAAAACCGTAGGACGTTAAAACACACAAAAAAAAAAAAAAAAAATCAGACGAGATTGTTAGCAAACAAAACCCAGCAACTGAAACACATTTTTTGACTGGAAGTAAATTGTTTTGAGATTTTTCGTACAAGAATTATGGAGTTAGCCAGACGAGCAATAAGGTTGGGTAAAAAAACGAGATGTGCAGAATGAGATTAATTTTGTTTAGATAAACCCCAAAAGTGTTTCATTCTAGTAGGAAAATCAAAATATCTTACTTCCTGTCGAAAAAGTTCTTCAGGATTTTTTGATCTAATGAACTGCTCCAACTTAGAAAACCAACTTGTGTATCAAATTTGGACCAAATCGGACGTAAAATACGGCCGTTAGAGTGCAAACACACGCACATATTATATATGTATATATAACATTTTGAATGACACCCCAAAACGTGTTCTGGAGACCATGATCGGTGCTCATTGATCGCTCCCAACCTTAGGTTTCACTAAGGTCACTGCATCAACCTTAGTAAACCTTAGTCACTGCATAGGTCATTTTCATATGAAAATTCACTAATAAAATATGTAAAACCAACGGTTATATAACTGCAAAGTTTAATTACGATTTGCTTAATACTTTATTAAATTTATTCCAGATTTTTACCCGCCCCGGATAACGTTTATGGCTCGGCAGCAGTGAAAAAATATTTCTGAGTTGACCGCAGCTCTCCAAGTGGCAGAGCTGTACACTGCTAGCATTGAGTTCGTGTGCGTTTCATTTTTACGCTAGCAAATATAGGGCAGCTTCATAAAGGCGAAAACTAGATTGTTACTCCGACTGTAAACGTACTGAAATGCGCATGCGTGACAATGTATGTGAGTACGTGTTATTAAATACAGTTTTCTCTCACTCATTTAAAATTAACGGATATATTATTTTTATATTTTTCTAGTATTCACCCGGGAACGACAAGTTGATGTGATAACCACCAGAGTGCAGACTAAACACTCGAGGAGGAACACAAATTCGGCGCTTACATGATTTTTTGTCAGAAATTATCCAGATTTTATTTATTGGAATTACTTTTATTTAAAAGGAAATTAAACCTCGAATGTGTTGAGCTTTTTACATTTTGTATTTTTGCATTATTGGATAAGAAAAAAATCGCAAATTTTGAAGTGAAAGAACAAATATGGTTAAAAACAAATTTGAAAAACTAAATGACATCCAAGTTCGGACTGGCCTAACCTTTAAAATGTCATACTCAGAATAATTTTCTGTTCAATATTACTCCAGTAGGGTAATTTTGTTAGCCGTTTAACATTGTTCTTATGGGAGTTCAAATTCAATAAGGTGGTCTGCCGAGCCTTAATAGATAAAAAAACATATAAAAAACTCAATAATATTTGCCTACATTAAATTGGACTTCTTAAAACGTTATTCGCATTTGTCGGTTATCTGGCAGTGCCGTCGTAGATAGAAAATGAAACCGAGCAGCCGACAACATATTAGATACAAAAACACTTGAAATACCAGAGACAATGAGATGCGCACGCAACTAAACCAACATACGTTCTAGGTTCAATGTTACTTACCGGTCTGGTGCGTGTATTATATTGTACTCCGGGTCTCCTGATGAACCCTCCTGAAGACCCTCCGGTATGGTTGTGTGACCTGGGCGTAGGATCTGTCCACTGCTTAGGCGATGGTTTGATGCTCACACCATCCAGTTCGAATTTCTTGGATGACTGCAAAAATCGAAAATTGTACTAAAGACTATAAACTATCAAACTTTATCTGATTTTAATCCTCCTGATTTTGTAATATTTCTCTATTGAATAAAATAAAATAAATCTAATTAATATTGAAGGAGTATTTTAAGAACATGCGGTGCACTCCTT
>JAGFPH010000448.1:17647-40020 GCA_018207615.1 Philaenus spumarius | reverse complement strand
TTGTACAGCAAAAACATTGAGCAAAATCGTCCTTTGTTATGAACTTTGCTCTTTTAGTATTCTGACTGCCTTCCATCACTGATTACTTACTAGGTTACCGTTTATCATGATCCCAACATAAAATGATTCGAACTTTGTTATTTTCGTAATTTATTTATAAATAAGTTCACCTAAAAGAGGTGAACCTTCGCATATGTTTCCCTATTATATACCTTATTTCCTTGCACAGTGAAAAAATTCCATCATGAAAACTAATTATTTTGAGTAAATCGTTATTTCATGGGCTTATTAACTTTATAGTTAGTAAATTAGCGATCGTACGGTCTTGGTAATAGTTTAGATCGATTCAGCGTCCAACAAACCTGGAAAATAGTTATTTGTGTCTTAAGGGAGAAAAGTATCATGTTTTGCCCCGAAAAGAAATGTCACCGCACGAGCGGAGCGAGGACCTGCCTGACGGATAATTTGTTCTTTCTACCATAACAATGAGGCAGAAAATACCTCTTGAAGTACTAGCTGGATTAAAAGAGCGTCAGCTGTCGGTCTGTATCTATATACGCACTCAAAGCTAGTATTTGCCGCGGAGTTGATGAATTCTTATCTCTGTGTCGTATAGGACGTTCGAGTCGAAATTCAGTTGGTCGTTTAATAAAACTGGTGTTCGTTGTGTTTGTTTGTTACTTTAAAAGCCTTACGAATTTCAGACTCCTCCACAAGAAATTTGACTTTATTGCAAATTTTTGTTGGTTTAAATTTTCAGTAAAAGTGAGCCTGCAATTGAAACTGCGTTCAAAAGGGACATATAAACTATAAAATAATTCGATCACTCAACTGTACCGATGACGTGAATTGAGTTAATTTCCAAAATGGAATTAGTTTTATGGTTTCAACCAACTACTGTATTTGGGAAATTGGTCTGCTCACAAGGGTCTACTGTATTGAGTAGCTGTCCTCGTGTACGAAATATATCAGTAGAATTTGTCTGCACCTCAGACTTCAGCCCTAGCTTACGTCCTACTTCTCTCCGCTCGCAGCGGAAAACTAATTTTCAAGTTTGTTCCTTCACTTGGGGTCTCGGTAAAATCCCCCGAGATTATTTGAACCGGATACTTTTATGGTATCATTTTCATCGATTTTGGGAGAACCAGGCGGGCTATAAGGCCGTGTAAAAAAACAAAATGTGCAGAATAATCTCCTATGTTCAATTTTTTAGATAAACCCAACAAAATCTAAAAAAACTGTTACTTCTTGTCAAAAAACGTGCTTGCTGTTGTTGGATTTTTTGGCTAACGAACTTGTCCGAGCGACTTAGAAAACCAACTTGTGTACCAAATTCGGACGTAAAATGCGGCCGTTAGAGTGCGAACACATAGAAAGAGTTGACTGACATCCGAAAACGTGTTCTGGGGACCATGATCGCTACTCATTTACTACTCCCGACCTTAGGTCTCACCATAAGAATCACTGCAATAGCTCATCTTTCACATGGAAATTCGCTAATAAATAATAACTGACAAACGACTAACGCCATAGCAAGCAAATGCTTAAAAGCTATAAGCATAGGCTAGCAGATATTTGAAATTTGTATTCATAGCATCTTTAGCAAAACTTTATTCTTGAAGCAAGTGCTAGATGACCTTATGTTTTTGCTTATAAGTATATTATTGATTATTATTTATCAGAGCTATAAATTAAAGTATAGGTGAAAATAATATCGTCCACGTTTGCAAGCGGGTAGAAATGCGAAGCACGCAGTAACCTTTTTAGTTATTATTTTTATTTTTGTAAGAACGAACAAACTATTTTGATTACTGACCTTCCTGCTTATAGGTTTATAATTTGTTGCGTCGTCATAGTACTCTTCCCCAGCGTGATCGAACATTTCTTCTGCCGGCCTTGCCGGGGCTGCAGTTGTTCTCCTCTTCTTCCTCCTGACTCGCACATGCGCAGGAGGCGGCGGCAGCTCTATACCTCTAGAATCGTTCCTAGCCGGACCGTCTATCTGCACTTTGTCCATCAGTTTCCTCTCCATCCTCCAGAAGACGTCGAAGGTGGAATCGTTTTTCCTGCTCACGCTCTCGTCGTCGTATTCGTTCACTTCGTCCGTCCCCACCTCCTGGTCGGAAGGCTCGTTGAAACCTCCCCACGAGCCCAACTCTCCGTCTCTCAGAGTCTCCAGGAATTTCCTCTCGGCGTACGCCGCTTGTTCTTTGGTGTTCATCTCGGCCGTGTCCATGTCGGACAGATCGATCTTCGTTGCGTTGGGCAGGATGGTACGGTTCCGCGCGATGTTGATGCATTCAGTGCGCTCGGTGATGCGTTCGCACAACACCATGGAGCATTTCAGTAGAAATAGAAAACAGTATTTTTTTATCATTTTTAATATTTCAGGATGTTACGGTGGCCAAGACATTTTATGATTTCAGACGGTTTGAAAAAATTTTAATTCCGTAATCGGAATCTGATAGTCGGATGTAGAGATAACGTGATGTGATTGCACCAACTCTGATAAAAGAAAATAGTGTTGAATTGAATCAGCCGTTAATAGGGCCGGTCCTATACATTTTTTTAGAGTAAGTGTAGGATATTTCGGTTCTATTTCTACTGGGGGTGGGTGCATGGAACAGGTGGAGGGGCGTCTGGTTGATAACACTTTTGAAAATTATGGTGAAGAAATAGTTTTATGTCACCGTTATCAGTCATCTTATAAACACTACTTATTTAAGGGGCACTGAAAATTCTAACTTCCTTAATATTGATGCTAGGGTATTGCATTTTATAAATGTGTTTTCTATGCATTAAAATGGACATAAACATAATGAAAATAAAATAATCGAATGAAAGTAAACAGGTAGATTTTTTCTTGAGAAGAATAGGTAATACTGTATGTAAAGTTTGATGTAACTCTAGTTATATAGGCCTACATTGGATTTCATTTGTTGAAGTGTAATTTTGTAGGGAAAGATGGCCTCTAAATATTTTTGTAGAATTGTAACTGTAGCTCACTGAGTGCACTTTATTATACAGGGTGATTCAGAAGTATAAGGTAGCTGAAAATAAGAAAAAAGTTCATATAAACATAGGCCCGAAAACGCTTCGTTTTCCAGATATCCGCCATTTTTTTTTTACAAAATAATTCATATTATCTAGAGAAATTTTTGACTGATTGAGTTCAAACTTGGCATAAAGTTTAACCTAACAATGATCTACCTCAAAAAAATAAGTGATTATGTCTAATCATGCGTTTCAAAATGGCTGTTTGAAAACTTCAAACCTGAATTACTCAAAAACCGTACATTTTAACAAAAAATGTTAAGATACCTTTTTTGTAGCATTTTTTATTCCCTATCGGATGGTGTAACTGTCAAAACAATTGAATGAATAATAATGAGTAAATTAAAGAAAATAACAATATATATTATGATCATACAATATTGTTGTATTTACTGGGTTGAACAAACCAATTATTACACATAACGTAATTATTATGTAAAAAAAAACTACATTTGGACAAAATAACATTTTTGTGTGTAGCCTAGAAGTATGTAGGCTACAGTGAACTGCACACTCTGCTCTGCAGCTGCGTTCTGAAAGTACTAAAATAATATTTTTTTGACCTTTACAAGAGTGTTTTAACACCTTTTCTAGTTTCAAGCATAACAAAGAGGAAAAAAGTTTCTATTTATTTTTAGTGCCATATCCCCTTAATCTGT
Organism: Philaenus spumarius; assembly: GCA_018207615.1. Classification (NCBI taxonomy): domain Eukaryota; kingdom Metazoa; phylum Arthropoda; class Insecta; order Hemiptera; family Aphrophoridae; genus Philaenus; species Philaenus spumarius. Next base: position 36,307 of record JAGFPH010000448.1, on the reverse strand, counting down.
CCCATATAAAAGAAGTCTTGACTGACTGGTTCATAACCAACGTACAGCCAAAACTACCCTAGAGACTTACAATTTTCAGGGTACCTTCATACAACTATGTAGAAGTGCACTAATAAAGGATTTTGCAAAATATTGGTTTTAAGGGTTGAAAATGATAAAACTTTGGAGGTTCATTCCCAGCCCTATAACAGATAAAACAGCTGATTCGAATCAAAAGTTTAGCAACACAATTCTAGATATGCCCTATACTGTTCCAATTTTAGCGTTCCACATTTAGCATTCTACATCTAGCGTTCCAATTTTACCAATCCGATTTTTCCGTTCCGACATTAGCGTTCCGAATTAAGGTTGGGACGGACACACATGACCGCACCGTGCTCGCACCGCACCTATAGTAAAATTCAACTCAGAGTGAGGCGGAAGTTCAAGCCTACGGAGTTCTGTTAGTTACGGAGTTTAATAGTTCTTAGTTACATTAAAAGCTATGCCATTTAATTACTCAACATTTACCGATTTACTTCAAATTTGGTATCAAAATAAACTGACGACCGCGATACACAACGTTATGTGATTTATTTTTATATTTTCTTGTTATAAAAAAAGTTTGCATACGCTACTATAAAATAAACGGTACCAGGAACTGGCACATACTTTCTCACAAACATATTTAAATTATTAAACAGATTCACGGTGACTTGTAGGGTGGGGAAGGAGAGGTGATTTTGTATTAAAGTTGTTTTCCCATAAAAATCCATAAAATAACGGAAAAACCAACTTTTATCAAAAACGGCTCGAACGATTTTTATTAAAATTTTACAGTTTATAGTACTTTAGGTCCCTAATAAACCATAAAATTTTAATCAAAATCGTTAGAGCCGTTTTTGAGAAAAGTTGATTTTTCCGTTATTTTAAGGGTTTTTATGGGAAAATTACCCTTAAAAATAAAAAATTCACAAAAATGAAAAAAACGCCTGGAGATACCGTGGATTAGTACCTCTATACCAAATTTCATCAAAATCGGACTACTGGTTTAGGCTCTAGGTCTGATAACATCCACACAGACACACAGACACACAGACACACAGACACACAGACACACATACAGACACACACACAGACATCACTCCGAAAACCACTTTTTTAGGTTCAGGGGGGCCCAAAACGGATATTTCCACCAAAAACTCAAACTCGAAAATTTTGACGAATACAATACTTTCTCCATATACTATGGTATAGGGGGAGAAAGTAAAAGTAAAATTCAGGTAGGTGTGGAGCGGAAACCAGTCGACCGTGCTGACCCTCCGTAGGCTTGAACTTCCGCCTCACTCTGAGATGAATTTTACTATAGTGTTGGCTGGATCTCGGCTCGTTCTCAGTGAGACCACACTTTACCTTAGCACTGCCTTGTGTTGGTCAATGACTAATTGAGTAATTATTTACCTATGACTTGTAACTTGGGTGGGATAGTTTTTCAAATCTGCTCCTTGTAGTTCACGTTTCGATATCTCTTGTTGTTTAATCGTAAATAACGGGAATCTTTCGAATTTCTTCCATGGGTCTTTTTGATCCATACCGTGGCCGCACCGTCAACGTGAAGTAGTAAACGCGGCCTTAAGTGGCACGGCGCGCCCCGGATGCGGCAACACGGCGCGCCCCCTATGATGTTAGGACTATTCCATACGTTTCTAGTAGATTAATCCCCCGCCGTGTGTTGGCCATGGTGCGGTGTGGGCACGGTGCGGTCATGTGTGTCCCGACCTTTAAGCGTTCTAATTTTAGCGTTTCGAGGCCACATGGTCGAGTGGAACAACGCAGCGTGTGAGTCAGGCTTGGAGGCTGACCAAATAAATTCTGGTAATATATTGTTTAATAACGTACCTTTATTGAAAAGACGTCAACTTCTATTCCTTTTTCTGCCTTTCCTTCGCAGATGACCGGTTTCAATCTATTCTTTCAGATCATTATCAAATCATATATTACACTGATCAGTTCATTGGAACTTCGTTAAAATAAACACATAGCACATTTAACAGAAACACAGAACACAGAACACAGAACACAATCACGAAACATTTATTAAAAAACTCGAATCATGGAATTATTGTCATGAATCGTTCACGTCCGTATAGATTATAGACATGGCCTACACTACATGAGTCAGATTGTGGACATGTAGACCTTGTTACTCCGTATGCTAGATTGACTAAATCTTATAACAGTTTTCTGAGTTTTACAAAACAATATAATTAGTAACAATACTGAAAAAAGTATTTATCTTATGAATAAGATTTTACTAAACGATTTTAATTATACAACTTTTGGGAAATTAGAAACTTATTGAAGCAGGTAGAGAGACAGGTACAAGCGTAAAGATTATACAAGGAGTTCAACAGTAAAAAAACTCAGACTTTTGTCAACCTTTACGAAATATTTTTATGGTCTAATCTTCGTTGGAGTGTACCCGGACTCTCTGTCCTACAAATCATTTTATGGGGTTGGAACCCAAAAAACACCTCTGGTGCTTTATGCATTAAAATTTGTCTTTTTTTAATTTTGTGATTTTTATATTTAGTTCAAGTGCAGACTATGACGTATGCTTTAGCGACAAAATTGAGCCAAAACCTTGCAGGATCTGACAGGAATAGACTTGTCCAGTCTTGTCTAAATTTGGTTGGAATGAGTTAACATAGAAAGATAGGGGTTTGTAATTTTGTTAAAAAAAGTTGTTATTATTAGATTTATGTTGAAAGGAGAGTTTAATAAGCAAGGAGTAATAAAAATTAGTTTTTTATGATAATTTGTTAAAAAGTTATAGACAAAAATGTAAGCGTAAACAAATTGAATTTGCAGAATTTGAATAAAATCCAAAAACAAAGTAGAGTCATTTGTAGAGTTAAAAAGGGTTAAGAAAATAAAGTAATAAAAAATATAAAGTTATAAAGTTTAATAGCTAAAAAATAAAGTGTAAAGTCATTCTTGGGCATAAAAAGGCCAATAACTCATAAAGTTAAAATGTAAGTAAATCATAAAAAATAGCATTTAATAGAGTCAATAATAGGGCATAATCAAGCCAAAGTTCAATATAAATAAATAAATAGTTTTGTAAAAATAAAATAAATTAATAAAAAATTTTATTAATTCAAAATAAATACAAGGAAGATTAATAAAAGGGAAATATTGATAAAATAGGGTATATATATGTGTAATAAATTGTAATGCCATGTGAGATATGAAAAGAGCTTTAAAGGGGGGGAATGAAACGCCGAAAACCAAACGAAGGCAATTAGAGTAACAACAAGCTGAATAACTAGACAACCAAACAAACTATCAAAAATCCAACACCAGATTAGCGCGTTTCAAGACCAACCGAAGAAGATACAAGCAAGAAAAAATGGAAAATTTCAAATTTACAGGAAATAAATTTCAAAATTTAAGCAAAACTAACGAAGTCTATAACTCAAGAAGGAAGAGGACTAGAAACGCCATTCGAATTCCAGAGAAATCAGAAAACGTCAACCAATCCATAGAAGTCAATAAAACCAAAATCCGACCACGCAAAAAGAAGTTATAGAGTTTGGATGAAATCAATGCAAAAATTGTGAATCGACAAGTTCATACAGGAACGCGAGACCGAAGCCCCAAGAGGGAAGTTACGTCATCGGAGGTACTACGCAAAACAAAACAGAGCGCACATTGTAATTCAAAAAATGAAGATAATAATTAAATTAGGCCTAATCGATGGGAAATAAAGGCACTAAAATTCACCAAATAAATCAGGAAATATATTAAGACCAAAAAATATATTTCTAAAGCAAGCTAAGTCGGGTCGTAATAATTTCGGGAGAAGAATATCCATATAAACGGCCTATCTTGCCAAAAGATACTACAATCAACTAGGAGAGGACAACTTTAATTAAGTCTAGGAGAAGACAACTGTAAGCCGAAGAAACATTCTGGGGACGAAGGAGAACAACTTTAAATCGCCGGAAATCGACAGAAAGAATTACGCGTCGAACTTCTTGTGTTCTGTAAGTGGCAAACAATCAATGTTACTTATAATTTTAAATAAATCCCTTTTTTGCAAAGTAATATATAAATTAAATAAATAAATAAATTCAAGTAGATTCTGGGGAAATTGAATAAAGTAAAATAGTTTAGTAAATTTCATTACTCACAATGGCAAATCGTCGTATGTAAATAATATAATCATTAATATACAAATTTTAATTAATAAATTAATTAATCACTTTGCTACTTTTCAATATATGTAATTATAAGTTAAAGATTAATAAATTTCATTGTGTTTTTGAAAATAATAATTTGTTGTTTCAAAGTTAATGGATTTATGTTAATTAATAAATCGTTTTTGTGTTTTCAATAGAAAATTTTGAATATATAATTTACAAATCCAATCAAATTAATCCTAAAACCATTCAGTGCTCTAGTGTAATTAAGTCAGCAGGTGAGTTATTCACGGATCACTACAAATTTAACTCCAAAGGGAACGATCCCGAAAAAGAGTCTCGAATTGAGCTAGTGTACTACACAAAAGACAAAAAAGGTCTAATTAATTTAAATTTAAAAACTTAAGAATAGGAAACAAAAGGTTTTCCTTTTCTTGCCCTCGCCAAACCTCTCAAATTGTTCTAACGGGGTAGTACAAGATAACAGCATCAAATAAGGCCTGAAAACACTTGGGTGTTATTTGATGAGGGAAAGTGTTAAAGCTAACAACAAAAGGTTGTGTTTATTGAATAATTAAAGTGGGGTGGGAGGTTTACGCGTGGCAACACGTTGCTTTTCTATGTCGTTCGGACGAGATTTTCAATCGTACGACAGTGAACATGTTATATAATGAATGATAATGAATGTTTGTGTGACAAAAAATTCAAATAAGAGTCTATTCTGCACATTTTGTTTTTTACACGACTTATAAGTCCATCTGGTACCCTCAAAACGTAAAATACCATAATCGTACCCGGTTCAAATGCACGCGGAGGGATTTTACCATGGAGGCAGCTTCTGATCCCCACTGCAAAGCGCAGTCCATAATCCGCGGCCCCAAGGTCAAGGCGCAAACTTAGAGCGGAACTAAGCAACGCGTTAGCCAAGGCTGGAGGCTGAGGTACAAACGAATTCTACATATTTCATACACGCATGCCGTCTTCATATTAAGGGTCTGCTGTAGTGGCGGCCATCTTGGATTTTATCCCACAAGAGCAATGTTAAATTTCAAACCATTTATTTCGCTTATTTTGTATCATAAAATTGTTTGCAAGGTCTCATTTTAAGCACAAGCACAATACGCATCCGTTTTGCATTTTAGATTTTAAAAAAATGCTTTTCTTTTGTTATGTAATTGACATTTTGTAAGTACAAAATTTCAATATTTTTCCTATCACAGTAAAAAGTTAATAATGAAAAGTAATTTGCAAGCCGGATCCGAAATTTTATATAGAATATTCATTTTTTTTCAGCGCTCAAAATTACAAAAGATGGGTTTATAAAATGGTTTGAGATGAGGCAATGTCAAAGCGCTCAGCTGCAAGAAATTGCACTGTTTAGAAACGGTTATAGAGAGAAGCGCTTGCGTTTCCGGTTGCTTTCTCGTTTACTGGAGCAGACCATTAGGGCCCTTCGTGAGTAGACCAATTTCCACAAAACATATAAAGTTATTTTTTTTTAATTCGCTCAACTCATGTCAGCGATTTATTTATTATCTTATCTACATGCTTAAAATATAGAAGGTCTAGATATATAAATATGTTTGTTTTTTTTAACACCTTCACTATTTGCAAGTTGGACCAAAATGCAAAATGGATATAAATAAGTAACACGATAAATTCAGTTTTTATTGTTTTATAATTTCTAGTTAGTTTATGTTTGTACAATAATTAAAGTGTATACAGTAGGTTGTGTTTACAAGATGAGAGGTTCTTCATTTATAGGTGCAGGGCTCGCGTTCTCGGCTCTCTTTACCGCCTTGCGAGCAGCTTTTCTTCGCGCCAGCATCGCCTTGTGTGCCTGTGAAAATAACAAGTGTAATATGTAGTGCATGGAAAAGGACGTTTTTATGCGTGATAAGTTTATTGAGGGAACGGCGTCCTCCCAGATGCGGTCAGTTGAAAAGTTCTTCGCCCCACTTGCGGTCATATTTTTTTCATTTGAACTTTGAATTATCTTAGGTTTAAAAAAAAGAAAAATAGAACTAGGCTCAAGCCAAGTGCCGATATCGCGCGGGTCCACGGCGTACGTCCCTCCATGTCTTGAGTAGATAAGAGGACACGCAGTTCCGGGTAGTAGGCTACAAACAGTGGACCTTAATAATATTAAAATATTATAAATCGACAATCATTCAAAAATACGCGGGGCGTGGCCTCATTTAAGTTGACCGCATCTGAGATCACCGTGGCAGGTAGAAAAACTTGCTTTACCGCATCTGGCACAGCTTTTCTCATTTACCGCAAATGGGATGACCGTATTTGGAAGGTAACTGGGGAACTGGAGTTAGTCGTGCATATTTTTAATTCAGTAATACTGTTTTTGTAAAAGTGTATTTCTAATTGTGTCATTGTATACAAATGTGAGTATGATTAAACATTTTATTATTATGCTGACTATTTTATTTATGAATTGCAAGATGTTAATTGTAAGTATTGTTTTTCCTGACAAAATTATGCAAATTTTATTCCTGAGGGGGATGCATTAGATACCATCAGGAGACAAGGTTCCCGGTGTGTGGGACTCTCGGTTCATCCGATTTATTCACTAAACCCTCACCTCTTTTACCTCAAGGCTTTGATGTCACATGCTGAACTACCTTTCAGCTATAGCCATAGTGTGCGACAGCCCTGCTTTCCATGGCCATTGTTGATTTTCATCCATTCGTTGTTATTTCTTCCTTATCTATCATTGAGTATAATGTATGCGATATTCGCATGGTGTTCATGATTTGCCTTCATCACTTCACTTATGAAGTTCTCTATAGTCCACCATGTTCCCTCTGACTTTAGCCTTTGTCCTATCATATTATCTACTGTGTCACACATTTTCTGCCTTCGTCTTTCCATGATACGCATTCGAATAACGTGTGCTTTGCGTGATTGCTGCAATAGTTGCAAGTTTCTACTTCCACGGCATGAAACCGCTTAAGGTAACTGTAAAAACATCTATGCCCAGATAAAGCTTGGGTTAGATAACATCCCTCTTCACCGTGTTTCCTGTTCAACCACCTCACTATGTTGCAAATTAATGTATTATTATATTATTGTTGGTTTCTACGAGAGAGCCGTTCAATACAAAATAGAATAATTTGTATTTTATCCTTGATTGGGCTTAATTAACGATATAATGAATTCATCCATTCAATCTCTTTCTATCTAGGTTTGGTTAAATGAATCAAGGGATTATAAGGTACTTTGCTTATTTAAATAAATACTTAATCAATATCTCTTCCATCAAACACACACACATTCTCTCGCTCCTTTCTTCCTCTCCACTCACTTTCTCTTCTCTCACTTCCTATTCCTTCTTACGTCTCTTCCGCATACTCTCAGTCCCTCCATATTACTTTCTTCTTCTGACTCCCTTCCTCTCTCTCAAACTTGACATCTCACTTCCTTACCTCCCCTCTTCCTCTCCACTCACTTTATTTTTCTCCCTTCCTGTTCCATTTTATCTCTGCCTTTCCCACTTCTTCATACTCCTTCCATCTCTCTGTCTCATCATCTCATTTCCTCTTTCTCCTTTCCTCCCCTCTTCCTTTCTCTTCTAACTGAGCCTTTCGCTTCCTTCCATCATCCTCCCTCTGTCTTTTCCTATTTCTCCCTCTCTTTTTTTCTTTATCTCTCTATATATATTCCTCTTCCATAACTATTCTTTTTCTGTCTCTTCCTCTCATTGTCTCTTCTTCTATCCAACTGCTTCCTCTCTTTATATTTCTCCTTTCCTCGCCTCTTTCTCTCACTTTCTCTCCCTCCCTACCTACCTCTCTTTATTTTCTTATCTCCCTTCCCATTTCTCCTTCCATCTCCCTTTATCTGCATCTTCCTCTCTCTAACTTTCTTCTCCACAATCTCCCATTCTGCAACTAAAGATAAAGATCTCTTCAACTTTCTTCTTTTCTCTTCTTCTCTCCCTTCCCTTTTATTCCCTCCTCCTTTTCCTATATTTTTATCTTCCTCTTATATCCTCTCCATCTCTCTTTATCTATCTTCCTATGTCTCCTTTTCTATCTTTCCCTCCAAAGTGATATCAACACGGTTCCGAAGGCACAGTAAATATCTGCAAATTTCTGAACAAACATTTATAAACTTTAAAAATTACGTTTAATAACACATAACCAAACGACAACTTACTAAAATCCTCTCGTACCGAGACATTCCTGCTCTGGTAGGTTTAGTTTTCCTTCCCTGAAACAACAGATATTCATTGAGTTAGATAATATTGACATTCTATACTATAATGATTGTTTAACTTTGAGACGAACTCTGCTAACTGGAAGGGGAGGCTGATGCTCCAAATGATTGATGCAGCCTAAACCATACTCTTATACTAGGTAGCCAATGCAGACCTAAATACCCACTCATATTTTATAATTTCTCCTCAATAAAGGACTAGACCTAAAACTGTAAATCTTTATATTAATTACGTGAACATCGAATAACTGTAGTACTTTTTTTAGCGAATATTCATAGGAAAGATGTGCTATTTGCAGTGACTCTTATGGTGAGACCCCCAGAACACGTTTTGTTCTGTATATACAAATATTATGTATGCTATGTTGTGTTCGCAGTCTAACGGGCGCATTTTACGTCCGATTTAGTACTCACGTTGGTCTTCTAAGACCCTCGGATGAGTTCGTAAGCAAAAAAAAAAACCCAACTACAATATACAATTTTTTTAAATTTTTTTCTACTAGAATTAAACTTTTTGGGGGTTTTATCTAAAAGCAATAATAGGCCTATAGGAGTTTATTCTGGACATTTTGTTTTTACAAGGAAAATCCCGTCTGGTTACCCCAAAATAAATCACAATACCATAAAAGTACCCGGCTCAAATCCCAGTGGGGGAGTTTACCGTGGACTTAGCTTCTGATCCGAGATCGACGGCCAGGATGCAAACTAACGAAGCGAAGCAGCCCATAACCCGAGGCCGCAAGGTCGAATTTATGAATTCATTGCGAGCGGAATGAAGCTGAGGACCAAACCGCCTCAACTAATGTATTTAAAATATATTCTACTAATATATTTCGTACTCGTAGGCAGCTATTCAGCGCCTTTGTGAGTTGACCAGTTTCCCAAAAAGTTGGTCGAAACCCTAAAACAAATAAATTTAATTTTGGAAATTCGCTCAACTCACGTCAGCTGTTCAGCTGCGTGATCGAATTTCTTAGTATTTTTTTTATGAAATGAGGGAAATGAAACTTACGTAATTTGAAAGGTACTGTGCTTTGAAGGGGATGAGCTTAAAAATCATGTGTGTGATGCCGTTAGGGAAGGTCAAATAAATTAAACTAACCTAAAATTGTGTTGCTAAGCTGGTTTTCCGAATATCTGTTATTTTATGCAGTTGATTGCTATGGCAATGGATATTTTTAGGTCATGGCTTTATATTTCCCATACACATGATTTTACCATAAAAAAAACTGCTTCAAATAATTAAATGAACGCATTTTGATCACATTCTTTGATGTATGAGCTTTTCATTTCCTGCACGGGAACTTATTTGAAAAAATATATATTATACAAACAAATAATATTTCTTTCAAATGGAATTATGACTCATCTTTATTTATTTATTAAATTATTTAATTTATTAAATTGTTTATTTCTAAGGAATTTCATATGTTTACTAAAAATGTATCATAAATTTTCCTCCTATTACAAGGTACGAATTAACCATTTTGCAAAAATAAATAAATTGCAGTTAATTATGTATAAAACAAGATGAATTTAGTTACTTTACGACCACAGCAAATACTAGAAATATATGTTTGAACATTATTAGTAAGTTCGTGATATAACGGGAATCATTATAAAGATTCCCTAATATCAGGTAGACTTAGGTCACTCCTAAACACACATTGTATCCACGAATCTGTAGCATATAATATAAAAGTAGTCCTGACTGACTGACTGATTCATAATGAACGTATAGCCAAAACTAGAAGGATACCACTATGTAGAAGGATTTTGGAAAATATTGATTTTAAGGGTGGTTTCACTCCCAGGCCATCTCAAATAGCTGATTCGAATCAAAAGCTTAACAACACAATGCTGTGTGTGGCCCATACTGAACCAACTTTCAATACACGTTTGTTACCATAGCAACCGACTTATCAAATTTAGAATAAGTTAATTATTTTTCACAGCCAACAGCTGTTTTAGGTTAGGCTAACATAACAAAAACAAAAGAAATATCAATGAAAAATGCACACTGTATTATATAATTCACAAATCTGTTGTTACATATCATACATAAAACAGCTGGTTTCGATCAAAAGCTCAAATCAATTTTAGGTTAGGCCTATAGTGAACCGAAACAACTTTGTTGAATACAGTTACATTCGTTACCATAGCAACTAACTTAATTCATTTAGAATAATTAGTTTCTTATTCTCTGTTTGAAGTTATTATTTATAAACTTTTTCAATTTAATTTTGTTTTAGTTATTCGGACATTTGCAATCATTTGTGTGTTAAAATCAATACACAACGTTTCAGGAACATAAATCAACTCCCATTATCAAGTGACTAACAACTAAGGGAACACAAACCTAGAGATCTAGACCTATGTTAAGAATACAAGTAAAGCTAAAATATACCACTAACCTTAACTGTCTACATGGTACATCTCAGAGCAGAAACTGAGAAGTCAAAAAGACATAATTTGACAAATACAGAAAAACACAAACACACACCTGATGGCAAAACGTGTTGACAGACCGGGGTCAGAACAACAGCTAGCCGAGTGCTGAGGGAGTGACACACAGCTTGGCGACAGAGTAGCCTATTGTTTATTAAGGGTCGGCTCTAGCTGTCGGCCATGTTGGCCGACACTCCATAAGACCAATGTTAAATTAAAATCCAAATTTTTCCTTTATTTTTGATCGGATAGTTAGGAACGATATGTCATTTTAAAGCTAAGGCCAGCATGCATGCAAATGGATTTTCCAAAACTAAGAAAAACATTTTGTTTAATATTTATTAACAATTTAAAACATTGATTTTTAATATTTTTTTATGTTGTTACTATTAATTGTAGGGAAAAACTACCAAGCCATTCGCATGAAGAATTTTGTCCCCAAGAGTTTGGTATTTTTTTTAAAAACGCTATTTGAACAATTGCGGGTTTTAAATGGATTTAGGATGAGCAATGTCCGCGTAACCTACCGCCGCTACGCTGGAGTCGCTGGTTGCTTTCTGTTTTACTAGAGCCGACCCTTAAGTTTAGTTAACGAGTGTAATTTTAAATTGCTTCTTCTATTTATTGTTTTCTTCTTTGAGATGTAAAAATAATTGTTCAACTTGGGTTAAAAGTTGTACTTGAAGTTCTATAAGTCTGATGGTAGGTTGTTAACTTATCTAAATTGCTTCTTATATTTATTGTTTTCTTCTTTGAGATGTAAAAATAATTGTTTAATTTGGGTTAAAAGTTGTACTTGAAGTTCTATAAGTCTGATGGTAGGTTGTTAACTTATCTATTTCTTAAACCGCTATTCGGATATGTTTCCTTTCAGAAGATCCTTACTACAAACGTAGCCAACTATTAAAGGAAACGTTTATTATAAAAATTAAATTCTACACTCAAATAATGTTACTTACTTGTCTCATCCTACTTTTTTCCGTCGTCGGACATTCATCATAGAAAGGGTACTCCCCCTCCTTCACGTCCAGAGGGATGTACTCCTCGTAAGATTCTTCCATGATGGCGGGGAGATTCGCGTCCCCAGGGTTTAAATTTATAGTACCATTCTCCGTCTCTATCTGGGCTTGAGGGAAGACGTCCTCGATTATTTCTATTTTACTGTCATCTTCCGTTTCCTCGCTCGACGTGCGTTTCGCACTGGATACGAAAACAAACACGCCGACGGCAAAACACGTCCATTTCATATTCAGATCGGAGATGGCATCCGCTCGATGAATGCACGAGTCGATATCGAATTCATTGTCAGAGATTGGGATCAGATAGTGCGGCGGTTTGTTATGTAAGGCAAGTAGGGAGAACGATTGTGAAAGTCGTATCTAACGAGTGAGTCCATCGTTCTCCAACTTTAAACAATGCAATTAGAATTTCTCCAACTTTATTATCCGTCTCCTATTTTAATCAAATAATGTTTTATACGGCGTGACGGAAAAGTCACTCTCCCTATTTTTAAATGACACTTAATGTAAATTCCTATTTATTTAGCTTAATTTGCCAGCTGTTCAGTTGAAGTTTGAGGTTTGCATAGTCAGTGTAGTAAGTATTAAAGGAAAGAAGTTTTGTACTCTCAATTAAAATTTAATAAAACGAATTTTACAATATTTAAAATTGATAACAGGGAAGAAGAGTGGCGCAGTGGTTAAAAACGCTGTCACTGTCTGTTCAGTTGCGTAGGTTCCAGCATAGTTGCTCTACGCTGCTCGTCCTTCTAAGTCTAGCATGCATAAAAATAAAGACATCTAAATAATATTTTGCAATCTTTACGAATTTCTGCGTGTATTATTTCAAAATGTCTTATTAGTGTACTTTCTACAGCTCAACTTGGCTTTGATTACGTAACGTACGTTTGTTATCAGTAAATAATCAAATTATCTTATCAGCTACGCGCAGTAACTACAACTCAGTAGTTAGTAGTAGATGATGAAATTTTGTTTATGGTGGACAATTGTCACATTGATCTTATTGCAGATGGCGTTGTTGGAGCAGGCAACGTTCAGGACGATATCTAAGAAGAAAGGACGAAGTGGCGAGGTCATGGATGAAGATAGTCAGGTATGGAACAATGGGATATTAGTCTTGAGTCGTCTAAGGAATAACTAATTTGACTGACGATAACTTAAAACGGATTTAGATATTCAGAAACGTATTTTAACATCGGTTTTTCGTCACACTTTAGATTAAAAATATGTATTACGCGACTACCTTCTCATTTAAAAAAATAATGTTCATTGCAAGATGAAGGACAAAAATTTCAAACTCAACAAAAAGTGGTTCTTTTATGGCTGTGTATATCTGCATTTATTTCTATCTCATAAGACTCCTACATTTTGAGATATTAAACCATTTGGACTTTTCAAACACCCTGTATATATACAGACACCTATACATACATTTACTCCAGAAGAAATATATATATTGTTTGCATAAAAACATAAAATTGTATAAAACTAAGCTACTGCTATTGTAAAAATAAAACTATTGTTTTTTTGTACAAAATCGCAAAATCGCAAATTGCATTAACTTTTTATTTGTTTTTTTTTATATGAAAAAGTAATAAAAAAAAAACATAATAATTTGCACACATATTCAGAAAGGTAAGTAGAATTAAATTGTCAAAAAATTCCAAAAATTCAGATTTTGCTGACGGATCCTCTTAAGATAAATGTATCTTTTGTCAAAAATGAAATAAAATGTACACAATCAAACATAAAAAGACTGACAAAGAAATGAATATAACGCTTACTCGTGTGTTTTGTTTACATTGTTCAAGACAGAGCGGGACTACTTAGCAATGTATTACACCAGGACAGCAACCGCTGTCTACAGGGTCGTTCCGACATACAATAGTTCTGTCATGAAATTCTATAAGCGGAAAGTAAGTACCTAGTATATTTTAGTTAAATATTAAATAACTTTTCTACTACAGCATTAAAATCTATTTATTTTGTAGTTTAATATTAAAATCAACTTTTCTACTCCAGCGTTAAAATCTACTTGTTTTGTTTGCACTCATATATTATTGACATTGGAACCCATTCTAGATAAATCAATAACTTTTTCAAATCAACAGATACTTATTTTTTTGTTTTGTTATTTTTTTAAAGCCTTAATGCAGAGGAATTAAGTGACAAAACTTCAAATTTGTCACACACACAAAAAAGAAGTTGTTGATTCTCATTGTTGGAAATTGTTTAACGAAAGCCCTCTGTTTACTAGGCTACAAGTTCTCATTTCAATGTGTTAATTATTGGAAAATGGCGGCCAAGTTTCGTTTTTTATGGAAGATTTTTTATTTTATAGTGATTTTGAATTTTACGGAACATCTGTTACCAACTTAATTTTTTATGTGTGACAAATTTGTAGTTTTGTCACTTAAATCCTCTGTACTTTCGGTTTAAAAAAATAACAAAAACCGTATTTGTTTATTTGAAAAGTTATTTGCCTAAACAATGTTTTGTTAGTGAAGATCGTTTTCATTAATTCAAACTTTCCATACGAAAATATCTTCCGCTCAGTTAGGGTGTTTTTAAAATTGCATATACTTCTAACTTTAAAACTGTTAGTCGTATTAAAAAAACAACAAGAACAACAAGTCTAATATAACTTGTAAAATACCAAAACCTCGTAACATACAGGATGTTCTTCAAGAATGCCAGCCTTTTACAAATATTTTAATTATATATTTTTTTTATTTTTAAATAGCAAGGAAAGTTTCCTGCTTAAAGTTTGGTGTCAGATTTACAATTCACAAGGTAACAATGGTAAGAAGACACCTTGTATAGCTGGGTAAATGAAGGAGTAGGAAATGAAAGATAAATGCAGTATACTAAATGTTTTCACAAATACGTCTAATCCTTTATAATTGTTTTCCCAGGATTACAGGAAGGAGATGTTCAAGCAGGCCGGTCTCAGAGCAAAGTGTGAGTATGCAGTTTTAATAGTTATTTGTGTTTTAAGGGAGGAAAGTATCACTGTCGCTCCGAAAGGAAATGTTACCACACGAGCGCAGCGATGGAGCTAATATTCTTGTGGGCGACTAAGATACTTTCTCCCCTCGGCTACGATAGAAGCGGCTAGCGGCACGAGCAGGTCAAGCGGCGCTGGAAAAATTTCTAACCGATAGTATTTTACTATAAAGGGTCGGCTCTAGTAAAACAGAAAGCAACCTGCGACTCCAGCGTAGCGGCGGTAGGCTACGCGGACATTGCTCATCCTAAATCCATTTAAAACCCGCAATTGTTCACATAGCGTTTAAAAAAAAATACCAAACTCTTAAAGACAAAATTCTTCATCCGAATGGCTTGGTAATTTTTCGCTATAATTAATAGTTACGACGTAAAAAAATATTTAAAATCACCCTATAGCGGCGGTAGGTTACACGTACATTGCTCAGCCTAAATCCATTTGAAACCCGCAATTGTTCAAATAGCGTTTTAAAAAAAATACCAAACTCTTGGGGACGAAATTCTTTATGCGAATGGCTTGGTAGTTTTTCGCTATAATTAATAGTGACACCATAAAAAAATATTAAAAATCAATGTTTTAAATTGTAAATAAATATTAAACAAAATATTTTTCTTAATTTTGGAAAAGCCATTTGCATGCATATTGGCCATAGCTTTAAAATGACATATCGTTCATAATTATCCGATCGAAAATAAAGGGAAAATTTGGATTTTAATTTAACATTGGTCTTATTGAATGTCAGCCAACATGGCCGACAGCTAGAGCCGACCCTTAAACACGGGTGAGTGGCTACGATACCAGCGGCGGATGATCGGCGGACTTTGGATAAACCCCAGTTAGATAATTTTTCGGCTGCCGCTCGACGCTCACTATTCTCTTTACTTCCACCAAACCACCAATAAAATGGGATAAAAGGCGAAATTTGTGATTTTTTTATGTATACGTTCATAACATATTAACGCCAACTTGAATACAAAATTTCAAGAAAATCCGACGGTAAACAAAAACGTTGCTAATTTTTGCTGGTATACTTTTGGAATTTCACATTTTGTTCAATGGTTTATTTACCTATTTTAAAATAATAATTTTTGTTGTCAAAGCTTGTTTAAAAATAAATAATGCAACATTTTTTTTAAGTTCCGTTAAACAAGGAAAACATAGTTCAATGTTGTTAGATTTCGGTTATAGACCTTGTGCATATATTATATAGTGTATGTGTGTCCAGTTAAAGTTGCTAATATACATTTGTTCATAAATGTGTTCAATAAACATTTGCCGCCTGACAAGTGAGTAAAATATGACAGGGAATGAAACTGTTTTACTTTTGCATAAAGTTTAGTATTTTACATAACTTAATGTCATGACCAGGCGCTCCTCGGACTGCAATTGCTGAGATAGTAGATCCCTTTTCTTTAATAACCGATGCTTCACTCTATGTAATAAGTAATGCAATGTATATGTAGACATTCTAGTATACTGGAAGAAGCTCTTCGACTCGCCGCAGTTCTCTAAACAGTTGGTGGTATTCCTTAGCGTATTTTTGGTAATTGGGTGCACGCCTTAGTTGGGATATTAACTTGCTTAAACGATACAAAAAGGGGCCTTTCGCTTAATATTTCGGCCAGCACTACCTCCTCATCCGACATCATCTCGTCGACTGAGCATAGTGGGAGAAAATTTGGCAGGATACGCCCGCGGCTGACAATGTGGCCGCTTGTATCGTAGCTTCCTTCGCCGCTTGCCGCTCGCCGCCCACCGCTCGACGCTTCCATCCTAGCCGAGGCCTAAGACACACAATATTTTTCCTCCGGCTACAGTTTTAGTAAAATAATTTGCATTTTACTGTGACACTAATTTTTTATTGAAACATAAATATTCATATTTAAAATTGAACCACGCTCACTAAGTAAGTAGATTATAAATGCCTATTTATGTTAGAACAGATCTTAGGTGTGTAGGCTACAAAACATGAAACAGGTTTGTCTATAATGTGTAAGTTCTTAAGGTCAATTATCATGATGATGTTACATTGACGTATAATAATTAACGATTATATATTTATTTCCAGATCCTCACAAGACTACGAAGGCGATGTCACTGAAGGACGGATACTTTGGAAAGCATCGGAGATGAAAATAGTTTTAGGGCTTAGTTTTTGGTACGAATAAAATGTATTTTGTATGTTTTCTATTTGTAAAAACCTGGTATTTTCCTTTTAAAAGCGACATTTCGAGCCAACCTTCGTCAATGGGGTGGGTTTTAAATATTTACAGATCGATTGAACTTTTTAAATTGTTTGGTTTGGCATTTACCAACCTTTGTGTGTAAAGAGAATAATACACGACGTTTCGAGAGTATAAATCAACTGACATCATCAGGTGGAAAGCTAAAACTGACACACATATGATCTAAACAGAAAGCTTAAGTACTATGTTTACCATCTATACTAAAAATAACTCGATCACGCAACTGAACCGCTGACGTGACGAAATTAAGTTTATATTTGTTAGGGTTTCAACCAACTATTTGAGAAGTTGATCTACTCACAAAGGCGCTGAATAGCTGGCTACGAGTAAGAAATATATATTAGTAGAATTTGTTTGCACCTCGACCTTGCGGCGTTATAATCTGTCACCACGGTAATATCCCCACGTGGTGGTGAACCGGGTACTTTTATAGTATTTACGTTTTAATCGATTTTGAGGGAACCAGACGGACATATAAGGTCATGTGTAAAAAATAAAATGTGCATAATAATCTCCTTTATTTATGTTTATAGATAAATACCTTTTTTTAAAGTAGGCGGAGCAATTCTTAATTAGTGAAAACATCCTTTTTTTATTTTTTTTTAATAAACCCTAAAAACGTTTCATTCTAGTACGAAAAATCTAATAAAATTTGTTCTTCCTGTCTGGATTTTTTGGGCTAACGACCTCGTCCAAACGACTTGAAAAACCAACGTATGTACCAAATTTGCACAAAATCTGACTTAAATTGCAGCCTTTGAGTGCGAGCACATCTATACTAATATTATAAAGAGGTAAAATTTGTTTATTTGTTTGTATGTAGGGGATAATCTCTGGAACTGCTGCACCGATTGAAAAAATAGTTTTACTAATAAAAACCTACACTGTCCCTGAGTAACATAGGCTATAATTCATTTTGATAAAAACATTTTTTATATCAATAAAAATTTGTAAATTTAATCGAAAAAAATTCTAAGGTTAGTCTTAGATTGATGAACCAACACATATTTCTTGAATGTATTTACATTTATTACCATAGCAACCAATTGCATAAAATAACAGATATAAAACAGCTGATTTCCATATTTCAAACTTTGAAGCAACCATTTGTATTTCTAACTTTTAGGTTAGGTTTTTATTAAAGTGTAGACCAGAGCATTGCTGGTTCTTTTGACCTTTATTAAAACTGCTGTTGTAAAATATAAGTTACGAAATAATTTGATTTGAACATTTAACATTATTTACCATCTTAGATTTCGGGTTATTATTAATCCTACACCTTTATTATAAAGAAAACATAACATGATTATCTGTATAGAATGTTCCAACGGGGTTGGCGTGCGGAGCACGCAAGGATTTACCCTAGTAAATACATGTACAGAGTGGTGCAAAAGTTCCACAACCACTTCATAATTTTAAACCTGTTACACGTATTAACTCCAAACTTTCAGGAAGTTATATTGGGCAAATTCTGCACCTTTTAGGGGTATGAATGAATTTTACCCTTATTCGTTTCGGGGGGG
>JAGFPH010000448.1:0-10446 GCA_018207615.1 Philaenus spumarius | reverse complement strand
AAGGAACAGATGGTTATATTTGACATACATAAGTTAAATAATTTATAAATGTCGTACCACCTATAAATAAATAAACTATGTCTTAGTTTAGGTAAATAAGTGCATCTTTTTTATAGCTGCCTTACTAGCATTCTGTCAGGTAAATAAGAAACACTTTCTTTTTTGCTGTTGTACCAGGCTTAGTTCAGGTAAATAAGTTAAACTTTTTATAGCTGTCGTGCCCGAATTCGGTCAGTTAAATAAGGATAACTTATTACAGCTGTCATACCCGGCTTCGGTCATGTAAATAAGGAACAGATATTTATATTTGTCATACCATTTTTTTATTGCTGTTGTACCCGTCTTCGGTCAGGTAAATAAGGGAAACTTGTTTTTCTGTCTTCATGTAAATAAGTAAAAAATGTTATAAATGTCGTAAAAGACTTAGTACAGATAAGTGAAACATTTTTATACCTGCCTTTATAGCTTTTTAGCTGTTTTTTATAACTTTTTTAATAAAATAATAAAAAATAATTTTTAAAAATGTACTACTTAAATGGCATTATACAGTAAATACAAATTCGTAAACACCTTTTAGGAAATAAAATGTTTTCTTTAATCTGCACATCGCTCTAAAAATCAAAAAATAATAAATTTTTGAAAAAAATAAACCAACTTCAAAAAAACAAAAACATCAAAATGCTGAAACTAAAAAGTAAAAAATAATTAGTATATTGAGCAAACGTAATTTATTCAAAGCCGATACAAAAAATTTTTTGAAGTCGGTGCCAAATTTACCTAGAATTTAACACTATTTTAGTTCTTCTAAATCTACTACTCCTCAAATTTCATATCCATTTCTTCAATCGTTAAAAGATACAATGATCACTCAGAAATATGTTTTGTTCTCTTTTTTACCATTTTCCAACAGCTTATCACAAATTCACAAAACAATCACAATCAAATTTATTGAAATTTGGACAGGCTGTCTGTCGGGTCAGCTGATAATAAAATATTTCTTAAAAAGGCAGTTTATTCAAATTTGTATGATTTAGCAAATGTTTATGTTGGAAATTTGAGTCAACTAGGTATAAATACATTACATAAATGCTCAACGTCGTAAATTCATTTAGGCCTACATTTACACGAATAAAATGTATTCAGAGTTGTGTCACGCATTTAATCAACTAATATAAAAGTGAGTTTACGTCCGTACATGCATGTATGCGTACCTGAGTAACAAATAATATAACAGCTAATTTCACTCATAATCGGTAATACTTAAATAAACCCAGCATATATTATACTTTGGGGTTATGTTTACAACTCCAATCATTTTAATTTCTTGTAAACTTGATTTATTTAAATTAATTAATAATAAATTTGGCGCCGACTTCAAAAAATTTTTTGTATCGGCTTTGAATAAATTACGTTTGCTCAATATACTAATTATTTTTTACTTTTTAGTTTCAGCATTTTGATGTTTTTGTTTTTTTGAAGTTGGTTTATTTTTTTCAAAAATTTATTATTTTTTGATTTTTATAATTCAATTAAAACATTGGTTGTTACATATTATATATAAAACAGCTGATTTGAATCAAAAACTGAGCATATTTTTATTTTAGGCCTACAATAAATCTAAACACGTTTATTTGCAACCAATTGAACCAATTTAAAATCAGGTTTTTAAATTCTTAACAACCATCAGTTTTTTTTTTTTTTTTTTTTTTTTTTTTTTTTAAAAAAAAAAAAAAGGTTTATTTTTTTTTTTTTTTTCCTAAAGGTTTACAAAATCTAAATCTAAATTTGTGAATAATTTTTTTATAGTATATTCTTAAGTGATACAAAAACCATTTTGCAATTCGATTACTTAAGTCAATGTAATGAAATGGAATTAAATTGACCTTTTAAATTAAATCAAGCAATAGCAAAGCATTGCTGTGTCCACTAGTAATATAAAACAATACTAACCTCTCACAGGTACTTCTCATACTGACTGCAATAACACAAGCTAAGTCAATTACTTAAATTGATGTTTGAATTGATTGTTGCAAACAAGAACAAAATTAATTTTTGGACGCTCGGCATTGCTGGGCCTAAGTATATATAATTTACTAGTATGCAAGTATAATAATAAATCAATCATAATATCATATAACCATCGATATATACTTAGTAGTATAGTTCGTTGCATATAACTCGAGGGGTCCCCTGCTCGCCAACCCCCGCGGTGATTCTCGTCGATGCAAAAGCAAACATATTAGATTATAACATGTCTTATTCATTTTAATAAGGATGTAACATATTGTTTTCTTATTTTTAAATTACTTAATTAATTGAGGTTAGTCCAAAACTGCACTTAATTTTGCGGGTTGGTCCATTCTGGCTGTAACAAGAAATGTCAAAATGCATTTTGGACCAACCTTTCACCCTAAATAAAAAAAACTACAGCTGATAGGGGTTAGTCCATTCTACCATTAATAGAGTTTTTTTTTTCTGAATCAGCTGATATAGAAATCTCAAAATTGAAAATTTGTGGGTTAGTCCACTTTGCTTTTCGGGGCCTCATTTATTAATAGTCTAATGGTTTATTCTCTAGCTTTAAGGAAAGTATAACAGTCAACATTTTTACTACATTTTCACCCCTTAGCAGCACGCGACAAAATGTCAATCTATGATACTTTTTATGTATGTTGTAAGAAATAGATATAAAAAATTTCAGTTTAATAACTTTAAGGAAAATATAATATTCTAATTAATTTTTATTATTTTATGGGCTATCACATTTTCACCCCTTAGCAGCACGCCTCAAAATGCAAATCAGTTGACTTTTTCTATATATCTTGTAAGAAATAAATGTACAAAATGTCAGCTCTCTAGCTTTAAGGAAAGTATAACAATTAATATTAATTGTTTTAGGGGTTGTTTTAACCCTTTAAATTAATTCTAGTCTATGTTACTCAAGGATAGTGTAGTTTTTTAATAGTAAAACTATTTTTTCAATCGGTTCAGTAGTTTCAGAGATTACCCCCCCCCCCCTACATACAAACAAATAAACAAACAAATTTTGCTCTTTATAATATTATTAACAATAACCCCAAAGCTAAAATGGTAAATAATGTTAAATGTGCAAATCAAATTATTTCGTATATTTTGTAACAGGAGTTATAATAAAGGTTAAAAGAACCAGCAAGGCTCAGGTCTACACTTTAATAAAAACCTAACCTAAAAGCTAGAAATATAAATAATTGCTTCAAAGTTTGAAATTATCTGTTAATGGAAATATTGGAGCAAACAGCTGTTTTATCTGTTATTTTTTTCAATTGGTTGCTATGGTAATAAATGTAAATACATGTGATGATTCATCAGTCTAGGCCTAACCTAAGATATTCTCCTACTAAATTTACAAATATTGAAATAAAAAAGGATTTTATCAAATTAAAATATAGCCTTTGTTTATTGGATTTTATTGAGTATAGCCTTTGTTACTCAGGTCTGTGTAGCTTTTTATTAGTAAAACTGTTTTTTCAATCGGTTCAGTAGTTTCAGATATTACCCCCTACTTACAAACAAACAAATATTACCTCTTTATAATATTAGTATATATAATGAATATAAATTTAATAATGAATCATATATAATAAATCAAATATAATAAATCTTTATCCCTAAAGAACGCACAAGCATGTCGCAATTCTATTGTGAGTATTGTCTATTAAAGCACATATTTTAGGGTTTCCACCAACTATTTGGGAAATTGGTCTACTCACGAAGGCGCTGAATAGCTATCTGTGTGTACTAAATATATTAGTAGGATTTGTTTGCACCTCAGCCTCCAGTCCCAGCTCACGCACTGCTTCGTTCCACAAAGCATCTCGACGTTGCGGCATAAACCTTATGGTCTGCTTTGCTTCGCTCGCAACGACACCATTGCGCGAGTATGCATCTTGACCGTCGGCTTCGGATCAGCTCCCACCACTGGTAAAATTCCACGGGTGCATTTGAACCGGGTATTTTATGTTTCGGTCGATTTAGGGGGAACCAGGCGGGCTATAAGGTCGTGTAAAAACAACTTGTACAAAATCAAAACGTAAAATAACATAAAAGTACCCGGTTCAAACCTACGTGGAAAAATTAACCGTGCGAGCATCTTCTTATTAGAGGCAGACGGCCGATTTTGTACGCTGCGAGCGAAGCGAATAAGCAGTCCATAAACCGAAGGACTTTTCCTCTGCGAGTGGAACGAAGGAGCACGTGAGTCGCAGCTGGAAACGTAGGTGCAAACAAATTCTACGTAGGCAGCTATTCAGCGACTTCGTGAGTAGACTAATTTCCCAAATTGTTGGTTGAAACCACGGATACTAGAATACACGGTAGGGATCACGCGCAGGTTCCTGCCGCCCGGCTCGGAGACGTGACGTCACCATGGACCCACCGCCTTGCCGCACTGTATACAGACTCCACAGTCCACAATGTCGTTCGCTATTCGAACACTAAAACGCGTAACCTGCAGCCTTCAATTTCGTTAGATATTTTTAATACTTATGGACGAAAGTTTTTTTTGCAGGCTAGTACGATTTTATATCGGTATATACATTTATTAATATTAAAAGTGCCCTAACCATTCCGTTACTCTTAAGTTTTGTGTAATAATCACTAGAGTTTGATGAATTCCAGTGTGCACAAATTTTAAACGATTTTTTTATTCAATGCAAAGTTTGATCATGTTTGACCTAAACTGTAACATTTATAAAATTTTAATTCGTTTATACTTATCACTGAGTATAAGTTCACCATTTATTTATTTCAGAAACAATTTATATTTTTTATATTTTAACAAGCTATTTGCCCATGATAGCTCGTATCTGATCCAACTACCTTCATCAGTCTTCCCCACTAGATATTTTTTTAAAATATATTTTACATGTAATTGTTTCTGAAATAAATATGTTACCAGTCTCAGTCTCCAACCAACAACTTGTAAAACCAAGGTAATATTTCGAAGGAAATTTTACAAGAAAACTAGTTCAATATTATGATCGCAGATCTGTCATGGTTAAATAATATTAAGAGCAATGTAGATATCATTTTCTGAAAAAGTTTGTTTAAATATCAATAATAGTTTCTTATCAGGAAATTAATTATTAAAATTGTGGAAAATATTTTGTAAATTAATTAATAATAAAAGAGATAAAATATTGTTTTACATGAGTAAGTACAATACATATAACCAATTCACTAATATATATAATCAATTTATGTATATGTTTATATCATCCAAATTGATATCTTCAGACTTTTGTTACTTGTAGAAGAACGCCCAGAAATGAATAAGTATAATATTTAAAAACCATTATAAAAAAACTAATATCAACTAAGGGAAACTGAGTTAATTGGTCTAAAATTGTATTGTAAACGTACGAAGAACACATTTGGTAATTGTTTTCAATTGATAGTTTGAATCAATACTGCAAGAACTCTCTACACACCAGATGAACATCTTCTTTATCCAAACATTAGTAAAATATTACATTTAGTGAGCTTCAAATCTCAATGAACATTATATTGTAATATTTTTTATTTGAAATTATTTATTATGTATTTTATAGTTCTAGTTTCACTTTTTCCCTTAACTCTTTGTTTAGCTAGCCAAAAGAAAGTTTGGTTAGTTTTTTAACATCTACAACCTAATTCTTATAATCTTCTGTTTATATAATTCTTTATAATAAAAAAATATTATAAACTATAAAATTTCCAAAATTTTAATATATGTTTTTGTAAAATCACAAATGTAAATTTCAAGCAGATAGCAATTATTATATATGAATACGTTAATATTTAAAGTTAATTGTTCAATTGAAGTGTAATAATTATTAACATAGTTTATCTTAAACCTCAAATAATATATGTTCTCAATCGATAAATAAATCATTAATTACTTACTTTTCATAAGTGTCTGGCAAACGTACTATGCATCACAAAAGCGAAATACAAACTCATTTGAGGTTTTTCAGGATAGTTATCACTAAATGGCGATCAAAAATAAATCTAAATTATTACAATATTCAACCTACTCTACAAAATGGAAAAACCCAATAATCTCAACCACGTATTATTTTGTCTATCCATGTATGTCGTTCAATTTGAACACGTTCCAGACAAAAATGAGTTGGTCTTATTTAGTGCCATTAAATAATAGTTTCAAACTTGTCCTTGTTTATGTATCTGATAAATTTTACTTTAAATCAATCTCCATATGTAAGGTAAGCATTTATTTTTAAATTCTTACTGTAATACACCACGAATTTGGACATTAATTTCCTACTCACCTCTGCCTACTAATAAGCTAGAGGAGATGGAGTGTTGTTTTAAACAGTACGTTATTATCCACAGAGCAATAATTTATATGTGCCATTTAACCTTTTAAAATCAGCAATAAAAATATAGGTGGCAATTTAAATAAATAAACACTACGAAATCATAGCTTTTTCGTAGTTAAATTTTTATACAAACCTTTTACATGTTTAATATATAGTCTATATATATAAAAAAACTAAAAACGAAAGAAACTTTTAACAATGTAAATCTTGTAATTTCGTAATAGTCAAAGTCCAAATTGACTTGAATCTAATAAGTTGTTTAGAGTCAAACCATTGTAATAAAAATGGTAATTGCAACGAATTTGGAAGCAAACAACAGAAGTAAATATCGCATCAAAACAAGCTAGTAATTTAGACGTTTTAATGAAAATTAAATAGAAGGTATTAATGTTAACACGGTCGCAGTAGAAGTTAATGCTTTTAAAATTTCCCTAAATAAAATATATATAATTTATAAATACAAAAACATGACTCATTAATTACTTATCTATTTAATATAAGTGTACGGGGGGCACGCAGCGGGCCGGGAGGGAGGGTTCAGAGTGACGTCGCTGGCGCGTGAGTCTACTGCGCATCCTACTCATGACCCCTACCGTGTATTCTAATATCCGTGGTTGAAACCCTAAAACATATTAATTTAATTTTGGAAATTCATTAAACTTAGGTCAGCTGTTAAACAACACGGATGTGCAAATTTCACCGTTGGTTTTCTCTTGAAATTCTACATAGAAATAATGTATTCCCATTTTAAAAAATTAAGTTAATTCCAAGATGCCGGACAAAAATTTCAAACTCGCCTAAAAGTGGTTCTTTTATGGTTGTGAATAACTGTTTTTATTTCTATCTCATAAGGCTCGTACATTTTGAGATATTAAGCTGTTCCCAGACTTTTCAAACACTTTTCGCACTCTAATGGCAGTAATGTGCGTAAAATTTAGACAAAATGTGACGGGTTGGTTTTCTTAGTCGATGCGACGAAACCTTTTTAGAGTATTATCTAAAAATATAAATGCAGGATATTATTCAGCTCATTTTGTTTTTTTACACGACTTTATAGCTCACTTGGTTTCACAAAATCGATCAAAACGTAAAATACCATAAAAGTACCCGGTTCAAACTTCCGTGGAGGAATTTAACGTGAGGGCATCTTCTGATTCGAGGCCGACGGCCGAGTTTGTACGCTGCGAGCGAAGCGAAGCAGTCCATAAACCGAGGCCGCAAGATCGAGGTGTAAACTTGGAAAGCGAGTTTTCCGCTGCAAGCGATACGAAGGAGCGCGTGAGTTGAAGCTGGAAGCTTAGGGTGGAAACAATTTCTACTAATATATTTCGTACACGGAGGCAGCTATCCAGCACCTTTGTGAGTAGACCAATTTCCCAAAGTTGTTTTGTTGAAACCCTAAAACATATAAATTTAATTTTGGAAATTCGTTAAACTTAGATCAGCGGTTTAGCTGTGTGGTGGAATTATTTTAATAATTGTGTAAACGTGACGGCAGAGATAAAAATAATCAAGCTTCTTCATTAAAAGTGTGGTTTATCTGCGAACGGTTTTTGTGTTAAGGACAAATGGTCCCGGTACATTCCACGTCCGCCATGTTTACTCAACTGTCACCATATACTTTAATAATTGTAGTCGACCTTGAGGTTGGAACTCTTCGCTGAGGTTCTCACGCTGCGGTCACATGCTACGCACATCTTGTAACACTCTTTGGCATTACATTAGTCCGATCGTTTCATCTCAGAGTGTATACAGAGTGTCTCAGAACTCTCTGCCAATATTTCAATGGTTTCTGGGCCAAAAGCAAATCTAAAAATCATATTGAAATCGTTCGAAAGTCCCCAGTTATCACACAGGCGCCATTTTATGACAATTAGGAAAACTTAAAAAAATTTTGGTAGGTTACTTACGTATTATACGGAGGCCACTATTGTTAGACGTTTTTTATTACATAGGCTACTATTTTTAGTACTAACCTAGCAACTAAACATACTGTGACTAAGTACTATAGGTTAGAAATTTAAGCTATTTTTTATTTTTATTATTATTATTCTTGCATTTCTGTTGTTTACTAAAACAATACCTAACCTAGCAACTTTTAAAAAAATAGTGGACTCCGTATAATACGTAGGTACCAAATTGTTACCACATCCATGAGTAAAATTGTTCCCACATCACTTGCGCGAGTAATGGGCAATTTGTTCTACCATACTAAATATTTGATTTACCATACCGTACTTAGAACATAGGCCTACAGCCTATTTAACTAGACACATACACACGTGCGCGCTCGCACAAACCATTACCTAACTACACAACGTGTATAATTAGATTTTTTAGAAAGTGTGACGTCGAAAGTAATACGTTCAATTATAGGTATTTGTCAAGATACGCTTTGTTCCATTGCGCAAGTCCGAGAATGTGACTCGCTAAATATCAGCTGATGTGTGGAATCTTTCGTACATGTGGGAATGGAATTAGTGTAGGCTACGTTTAGAATGTCTGAGATGTTTGTCCGACCAAACGATGGAGATCTCAAACGCAATGTTTAAAAATGCGATCACCAACATTGAGTGAAATTGCCGAAATTAAGCTTATATGTTTTAGAGTTAAACCAACTATTAGGTAAATTGGAAAAAGGCGTTGAATAGCTGCCTCTGTGTACAAAATATATTAGTATAATTTGTTTGCTTCCGGCATTGTAATAACCATGACGCACAACTAGTGTAGACACTGATAGGAAGTGCGCGCGCATTGCATTGCCAGCTAGAGAATGATAGTGCACTTACTACGCTTGGCACATTTTTAATTGCAGAATATTAGTTCTATTTACCTGTTTTGTACAGGATGTCCCCGAACTCTCTGGTCCTCTTTTGTGGTTTTGTTCCTGAGATCAAGACAAACATATTTCACAATGTCAACATGGGTCTACGGTTTGTTTTTCGTCTGACAGTATGTGTGTTTTTTTTTTTAATATAATTGATATCTAGGAACGGTTTGACTGATTGAGTTTAAACTTGACATGAAGTTATACCTAAGTAAAATAAGCGATTATATAAAATCATGCGTTTCTAAATGGTGATGTTTGAAAATTTCAAACCTAAATTACCCAAAAACCGTACATTTTAACAAGAAAATCTCAAGGCACCTTTTTTGCAGCCCTTTTAATTCCACATCGGATGGTGTAACTGCCAAAACAATCGGATGAAGGATAGTAACAGCATATGTACGCACAATATTGTTGCGTTTACTGTGATGCCGGGTTGAACAAACCAATTATTACACATAACTTGGCGCCATCTTGGTTGTGATGGTAATATACACTAACTTCTGACGGATGAAAATATAATGTGTAGTAAATTATATAACAATATGTTAAATAACACACCCGCAACCTCCGCGCTGGGAGGGGGCGCGGCAGGTAAAGGGGCACCGCGACCCGTGCACATAAGAAAAATATACAAGGTGTTTCCGAAATACACCGAAAAACATTGGGATATTGTTCCTGATGTCAAAACAAACAAAAAATTTCATATAAGTATATAGCCTATCTCGATCCGTTTTCCGTCTGTCGGTCTGTACGTATTTTTTACATGACTGATCATAACTTGTATACTACTAGAGGTATCAACTTCAAACTTGGTACACATATGTTGGCTAATAGAACCTACGGAGTATCAAGTTTCTACTTAGTAAAATTTCAAAATGGCGGCCGATTTTAGTTTTTAAAGCTTAATATCTCAAAATCCGCAAGTTTATTAAAATTATAAGGCACAAAAAAGTTGCGAAATTTAATTTCCTTTAAGGAAATGTACAATTTTAATAGGGTCATAACACAAATAACGGAGGAAAATAAATCTTTCTAAAGTTACAACTGTGATTTAAAAAAAAATTTATCCGGGAAATGAGTTGAGAACAATGCCGTGAATGTTATTACAACAAAACAGCTGATTACGACAACAATGTAATCAGCTGTGTACGAAACAAGGACTTTCTAATTACAACTAATTTTACTTACTAATTACAATGTTTTTATTTCACTTTTTCTTTAACAGGAAGTTGTTTAGTAAATAGATTTTTATGTTAT
>JAGFPH010000447.1:565165-580885 GCA_018207615.1 Philaenus spumarius | reverse complement strand
CATTTATTGAGTGGGGCTAATAGTCGGCCACCCTTCAGTCCGTAATCACAGCCAAAAATTGCTGCCTCCCCTCCTCTACTGGGCCAGCCCGCACGAAAATAAGCAAACCTTTGCATTATTAAATTCACAAATTAAATAATCTAAAACTTTTATTCGTGGTTTTTTCTGTAATATGACATCCAAAAAGCCTATACGCAAAAATACATAGTTTTATTGTAAACAAATAGTTTTTCAGGGCATTTAAATTTATTTATATAAAAACTATTAGGTTTACCGTAAAAATAAAGAGGATCATTATTGTAGCCTATGTTATAACAAACACAACAAGAAAACATTCAACTTGATCCGATTATTAGTACCGTAGATTTAGGGGTTTCCGCAGTTATTGACATTTTCATTCTTTGAGAAGGGTAGGGGGGAAGCTAAAGAGGGATTTTTGGGGACATTTGTCAAAATGATCCTTTGGTAGTGGTTTATTGATGGGGAAATTTTCAACTTTACCCTAATTTTTTCCGAGGTTTCATGTTTTTGGGTCTCCTTTGACTGGGCTATTACCTTATAAACCGACGTTAACGTGACGTTGAAAACGCGGCGCTAACAGCGCTCAAATGACATTTCCGCACTTGCACTGCTGACTGGCAAGGTACACAGAACTTTAATAAGCGTGAGAATGATGGAGAATTTCATATTTTAAGGTAACACGTTAAAAAAAATAAAGCCTTCTTTATAACTTAAAGTAGTTTCCCAGATTATTAATTTATAAATAGAATCCGAAACACGGTATTACGAATGCATGTTTCAACGATTTTGCGGCTTGAGTCAGGCCTTTTGCATTGAAATCATACTGTACACTCGGGAGTTTTCTTCAAGGTAAAGAAGAGCCTTAATATTACATATTAAAATAAACCTATTAAAGGGTTTACCACTATCTATTATCTAAGGGATTAAAATGAAGTAACTACCCCTGTCCATGCAATAAATGTAAATTCCATTAATTTCCTACAAACTAGAGAGCTGAAATTCGGGACATATTATTCTTAGGTTATATATAAAAAAGAAAAACCATCTACATTTCGATTACTTGTGTCTAAGGGGCGAAGTAAGAAAACTACCCTTAAAAATAAATAATAATTCGTGCACTACCTATGAATCTAGAGACTTTAACCCTTTCAGTCGCACATTTTCATTTTTAAACCTACAAATATCTAACTTACTCTTATCTCCCTATATTATTATTTTTAAATATTTTCAATTACCATATGTTTTTTTTTTTAATTTTTACCCCGCCCTTTAACATTTTTGGTTACTAAAATGACCATTATTACCTGATGGTTGTAGGACAATGAAAGGCAAATTACATTACAGTACCTTTTTTATTTAACTAAATAATTCGCAACATTACTAAATAATGATAAAATAGTCACAAAAATAAAAAATGTGAAAATAACACATATTATTGAGAAAATAGTAAAAACTTTATAAAAGGGTACAAAAAAGAAGCATTTTAAAAATTGTAAAAAATACAAAAACCATATGATTATGAAAATATAAAGTCTTATAAAGAGTTTAAAACCTGAAACATCAAAGTCGATCCATTTTTCGTCAGCAGCGAGGTCATTCAAAAAAAGTTTTTTTTTTAGTTTTTGACAAACATTTTGGGAATATATAAAAACAAATTTGTGGGCTTAAACTACATCAAAATACCCACCTTTTGTCGAAAAGTGCATGTTCCTAGGCCAAACAGGGGCCACGGTTTTTAATTGTTAATTAAAAAAGGGGTTTTTGTTAATAACTTTTTATTACGACAAGCTATTTAAATTTTGTTTATATCAAACAACGCGTATGAAAATTCCTCACAAAAAAAGTAAGTTGCTATTTTTTTGCTGTCTATTATACTTTTTGAGTTATTTCCCCAAAACCATAATAATTGCATATATATAATTGTTAATAACAAAAAAAGCTCAAGGTTATATTCGGGAGAAACTTAGGGGCTTATTATTGGGCCCATTTGAAAGCGATTTATGCAAAACTTTCAGAGTTCGCACGTTTTGTCCACCAAAAATGCACTGCAAATGGCCTACTCCTACTACACAAACACAACACAACCCTACAAAACTCTGTGCTCTTACATGAACTGAACGTGGCTGTAGACCCACTGATCATGTTACACCCTTCTAGTAATGATAGTAATTTAAATGACCAAGAAGTTTTAAGGGTTGTTTTTATTACAACACAAATATTGAAATACACATTTTCTAGTGGATATTGTAATTTCATTATTTATCTATCAATCACAATTTTAGGATTGTGTTTTTGTTAAAATTATAAACAAAAATAATGCTTCTCTATGTTTTTAAACATTTAGGTTCTCCGTCACAAGATTGATGACATGATTCTTATTGTTGCCAACAGATAGCAGCACATACTTGAAATAATTTCTAAAGATTTTTTTTTTTTTTTAGGCGGAAAAATACATTTATTCAGACCTCTCGTTAGAGAAGGTACTGTGGGGCTCAATCCAGAACAAGTCTGGCAATACCCACTAAACCACCGCCCTCCCCCCAAGTAAGGAAGTCACTCTGACTCTCTGAACACAGGCACAAGAGTGTATCCGCGGACCTCTCCTGAGATGCTATACAACACTCATGTGCCATGCGTAACGGACAGAGACACTCCGCATGCATCACTGGGAAGGAGCGTCAGCAGCATCTAGGGGCTATTCCCTAATGACTGCTAAATCAATCTGAAACTCACTTAATAGAAAAGAAGGCAAACTGGTTAGTGTTAATCTTGATGGAGTCGCAGTGTGAAGAAACCTATGGCGGGTCGTCAAGGATAGCAGCAGGCCGAGGCCTACCATCTTCCTGGATGTCGAGTCTCCTGCAGATCTCGGCTATATGAGGATAGCATGAGTTGCGTGCATCCTGAAACAGTTTAGTGGCACATCTTATAGCAAAAACTTCTAGGGTAGGGATACCGGCTGACCCTAGAATGGTGGAGTTCCTCACGTACCATGGCTGATGCGTGAGTCTGCAAAGAGCAGTAGTCTGAAGAGTCTCCAGCTGTTTCCTACTGGATTTGCTGGCAAGCGCCCACCAAGTGGTAGACGCGTACATCAACACTGAACGAACTATCAACAGAAAAATCGTTAATTTAGTTTTTACTGGCAAGGGGCTACGCCTTGCCAACAAGGGTGAGAGGAAAATTTCTAAAGATGTACATTGTAGGCCATCTAATGCATTATTTTGCGAGAGCTTTTGAAGCACAAGTTCAAGTAGTATCGTTGTTTCACGACAGAATGCGCTGTTCTTGAAATTTTATAAATGGTGATTATGTTGCCGACTAGAATGAGCTACAGTCGCTCTTATTGTCACTAGGCAGTTAGTTGCCACTTTGACTTTGTGACATTTTTGTAGTTTAAATTAAGTCTGTAGATGTATTTTATAAACACAGTTATCAAGTTATTGATATGTTTAAGTAACAAATATACACAAAATCAGTGTATACGTATATTACACAATCATTGCAATATAAAATACAAAGTGTTAAACTAGAATCTAAACTTTAATATGATGTGTACTCAAATGTTCTGACTTTTATTTACCCACCAAGTAGGCTGATTCAGGTTGCTTATGGATTTAACAATGACTGTTATCATGTTTAGTAATTTACTATCAATGGAAGGGTTAGCCTATGTATTAAACAATTGGTATTCAAATGTTTATCTACAGAAATTATTTACAAACACAAACTAGTTAAATAAAATACAGTAGTACCGATAATTTAATATCAATGGGGAACAATATAAATTATTGTTTTGTTTATAAATGATTAAACAATTATTATTAAATGTGCATGTTCAGAAATTATTTACAAACAAAACATAATTAAATATAATAGTTATTTACCATCAGTGTGGGAGGTAGCTTATAAGTTAAACAATTAATATTAAATTGAATACTTTTAGAAATTATTTACAAACACTAAATCAATAAATGAAATAGTAATTTACTACATTTTCCAGTAGGCTACATTAAAAATATTAAGAAACGGGGAACAAAAAAAAACTTTTACCTTTTGATCCGAGACAAACAAATTAAATTGTGAAATTGCTTAACCTGCATCGGTTTCTCAGCTTTTTTCTTTTTTTACTGGATTAGACCTAAATGTACAAATCACCAAAAGTGATAAATGATTTGTCATGTTTCTGGTGGTCATTTTAGACAAACCATCTTAAATTTACATATGTTGGCCTCATATTCGTTTGAAGGCCGACTTTGTTGAGAGCGAAGCGATGCAGTCCATAACTCGAGGCCGCAAGGTCGATTACTAGTTCTATAATAATTATAGAATGTTAAATTAGTCCACCCTCAAAATTGTGTGAGCTGAAAGAGCATAGAGGCTTTTCATGCGAAGCATGCAATTATTTAGCCTCATATGATTTTAATCAAGTATTGTGTATGTATTTAAAAAAAAATAAAGATTAATAATTAAATTTAAGATTAAGGTGGATAAGAGTGGAATATTTTGAAAACATCACAAAAGAAACATACTAACTTAATCTTGACAAAATATCTGTAATAACTAACAATCATCCGTGTGTGATAAAATATATGTTTTCTAAACTATTTCGCTCACAAAAGAGCGAGCACGAAGGTCGGAATGCGAAACACGCAGAAATCTACTCTAGAATTAAATCACAACAATTAATTAATAGTGTAAATATAGCTGTACGTGACTATTTATTGCAGTACTTTCATTTCTGAGAGGAGAGTATTGGCGTAGTCGTCAAAAGTTTAGAAAATAACATTTAAAATCCTTATTTTTGTTGGTTACAAAATGGCGGCCGAATAGATTGCTTTTTTTTTAAGAAATCATGATTTATTGTATATTGTTTAAGGATACAACATAACTTTAAACTGAAAAATTGTGTGAAATAATCCATTTGAGCATCTGTAGCTAATAAGGCCATAATTGAATTCGGTAAGCTAATTATTAACAAACATTCCTTTCATTTTTCAATACATTATTGTGTTTGCTGTCGATTTCTTTATACTTTGTACACTGAGTAAAATAATTATTAAACAACAAAATTGTAACAGACATAAAGAAAGTCAAAATAATGTTGTCAAGTTAAATAAAATAATAAAATTCGAATTATTAATAGTAAGGCCACAATTGGTTTTGGTAAACTAATTAATAACACACATTCCGTTTATTAAGCATGCTTTTACATATTCACTTTATTCGTAATCTAAACACTGTAGTCCTGTAGTATTGTATTATTATATTAAGTAGTTACATTGTTAAATTTCTGATACAGTAAATTAATTAATTTAATTTATTATTTCTATGTAATGTTTGAGTGTACACAAATTACGAATATTTATTTAAACAATATAATCGGAAAGGCTAGTTTTAGCTTGCTCCACAAAGAAAATACGAGCAATAAAATGAAGTACGATTGTTTTTACCCAGAACGCGCTGGCATAGCCTCTCACCGTATAGCTCATAAGGTGGGTTATCTGTGCGGTCTTTAATCAAAGATGATGGTCATTATAATGACCGCCATGACCGAAAGAATTTTAAACTTGGCACATATTATGCTGTACCACCTTTAAAGAATTTATGATAACAATTTGGAATGCGAGCTGGGCTACGACGAAGATGGTACATACAATCCTACAAAATGAGAGTTTACCAAGTATAGCAAGAGATCTGTAACCTTACCTTATTTGAAGTTGATACTGAACACCTGAGTTAGCTATTTACAGGAAATACAATAAATACAATTCGTATAACAAACAGTTTGTTTATTGCCTCAACTGTAAACTGATATTAAAAAAAAAAGTTATATGCCCTTAAGTAAAAGTTAAAAATTTATATGCCCTTAGTTATAATTAAAAAAAGAAAATTTAAGAAAAGTTTACATTTACAATATTGATTTTGATTATATTTAAAAGATCCCTCCCCTAAAGTAAAATTAGAAAAACCCTCCCCGTTTATAATACAACATTTATTACAATTTATTTCCTTTTTACAACATTACAAAGTTAAACATATAGTACCATGGATTTATTAATAACTCTTGTTTTGTTGGCCAACCTTAATACTAAGTGAAATTAAATAATAAAAATAATGGCGTTTAATAATTTAGTGAGACGTCTCTCATATAATAAATAAAAAAAAAACTTTTAGATTTTTGATTGAAATCCCTGGGGGAATTGTAGTTCCAAAATTTTTGCTAGCGATCCCTTCCAAAATGTAAGTAATTAAAAGATATTTGTTTATAGCCTTTATTTATATTTTAATTGATTCATAAGCCTTTATTTTTGATTAATATTGATAGAAATATTTCAGTATTCTAATTGCCACACTGAAGTCATTATGAAATTAATGATTGATAGTGTAATCGTTCTAAATTTCTATTGTTCACAAATTGTTTGCCTATAAGACGGTTTGTTTACAGAATGTGTTCACTTCACTGAAGAAAGAATAGGGTAGTTCTTGCACCAGTATTCACTACAAACAAAGCACAACAGGACTTAGTTTTAGAACTTATGTAACTTAGTTTTCAAGTTTAAGATTGTTCATATGCTGTCATGTATAAAATGTCATATATAAAACAGCATAGCTTTTGTAACTATGAATTTATGAAATAGGATTAAAGAAATACTTTGAACAGATACTAGCTATTTTTACACTGTGTGCAGTTGTGACTTTCAACATGTCAGGAGTGAAACGTTGATGGTTATAAAATCAGTCATAGTAACCGGTTTGTTTCAGCGGATAATTTTCTGTATTTTCTGATAATCCGACCTTTTTTGCGTTACGACCGTACCCAAAGTTCCATAGGTGACGGATTAGAAGATTCTACTGTATGCTAAGTTATTCCTCTTAAAGTATGGTGGCATCCTAATCACTTCCTTTTTGAGTTATTTGGACTTCTGTTTATATTCTTTTCACTCTGATGTAACATTTTATGCTTTATAAAAAAAATCCGAAATAAAACTGGAGACTTGAAAAACATATTGCGATATTTATGGCTAAATTGAGAAAAATCCGACTAAGAAATGAACTGTATTCATGACAGTGAGATCAAGAAGATATCGAGTTATTTCTCGAGAGTTTCAAGATCTTGTACACCTCTAGTTGTCACCGGCAGGAAAAGAGTGTTCTTATGATTCCTGATACAGAAAACGGGCGTGTTGGGTTAATTTGTAGACATTTTTTACTCTGCACCCCGAGTTAGTCTGACATAAATTTGGCAGTTGCAGTTGACAACATGTGAACTGACGTCTTGATATGACATGCCTGTATAAGGAGGTATTTAAAAGGCGGGAGGTGGGTAAAAGTATTTAAAAGGTAAATTTTATAATCAAACACAATTCATA
Source organism: Philaenus spumarius (assembly GCA_018207615.1). Classification (NCBI taxonomy): domain Eukaryota; kingdom Metazoa; phylum Arthropoda; class Insecta; order Hemiptera; family Aphrophoridae; genus Philaenus; species Philaenus spumarius. Next base: position 573,491 of record JAGFPH010000447.1, on the reverse strand, counting down.
TTTTGGATTTTATTTATTTTTTCTTTAGGTGTACTGCAGTTCCACAGAGCCAATTTACTTGAAAGTGCATAACTATCTCAATAACTGGATGCTCAGTCAAGTCACCTGACCTTACACTGATAGACTTTTGTAGGTTTTTGCAAACATAGCCAGCAGATTTTGAAGAGCTGATATAGAATCAGGAATTCCGAAGGACTTATCGCACCTGCACTTCGAGGTCACTTGCATACGGTTGGACTTGTAAACTATCAAACAGCTAAAGGAAGTCAATTCAAACATGTGATATAAAAATTCCTCAGGTGAGAATATTTGAATACACTTTTAAGTAGTGGTGTTGTGGAACTAGATTAAGTTTTATTTGTAGCATTGATACAGTACGAGTAAGCATTGTGTTTAGTTTAAAGATTGCTCTGTATATGGTGGTTTAATTGCTACTTAGGGTAAACTTTACATGTCTCCACATCATATTGCGGCAAGAATGCCAACCTATATGTACTGAAATGGTCTATAATGTAATCTCAGTGTCTAATTCGGTATTCATTTAGAATTCCATTATATTGTTTGTTGCTACTTTAAAAAATTAAAATAATATATTTGAAAAAACCTAGAAATGATGAGATCTTGTAGTGTATTAAGCATAGGAGGGATTTCATGAAAAACTTGGTGGGACAAGTGTTTTCCAAAGTAAAAAAAATTAACCTTCTAAAACTGCATTTTGGGCTTATTTCAGAATTGAAATCATTGAGCAGAGTTGCACAGAGTTACAATAAATCTTTAATCAAAAAAATTGTATTTCATGTTTCTGACTTTTTATTATTTAGCCGTTTAAATAACTGCTTATTTTATGAATGTCGTTTTAGGAAAAACAGCTCTATGTTTTAAAAATCAAGAAATTGAATTGTTTCCGTATTTGTTCACACTGTATATACAAAGATATTAATAAGCGATGTTTTTGTTGGATTAAGACTAGAGCTTAACACTTTCTGTGCTACACCATTTTACGTTCCTATTAGGGACTAGCAAGATGGTGCCCTCGGATCGGGCTTGCGGCTTTAACCGCGTCAGTCATAGGTCTTGTCGTATTCGACTCTATGACTGAGCATGGATATTACCGCATAACAAAATCTATTCATTTCATGCCTATTTTTTGTATATCATTTTAAAATACATTAATACGTTATTAAACCTTTTCTGAGTAATAAAAATAATAATATATTTATGTAAAACACATTTATTTATTAATAAAAAATGTCACAATAGTGAAAATTAATTATGTTATTGATTGATTTTTTAAAACAAGTGCTAATAAAACCTTAATGTGTTTATATAACATAATTCATAAATTATCAAAATAGAAATTACACAAAATTTAATTTTGTATGTTATTTTATCATAAAGTAAAATGAGATAAAATGAGGACAAAGCAAAAAATGAAGATAAAGCAAAAAATTAACTGTTAAGATGTAAGTTCTTTGTTTTTAAATTTCTCGCTTTCCTCCTCTACTACGAACCATTATGATAATATTTCAAAAATGTACATTATAATATTAATTTAGATTTTATATAAAAATACTAATCATTCATAAACCAAGAGAAAAAGATAAAATGAAGACAAAGCGAAAAAATTAACTGTTAAGACCTAATTTCGTTATTTTTTAATTTATTTTTCACTAATATGGTGAAATATCTTACAATATAAATAGAAGTGATAAAAATAATTGATTTAAATTAATAACTTACCTTAATTGTAAAAATATTGGCAGAATGTTCGAAAATTTGGCTCAAAAATGGCAGTTTTTGAGCGCCTATAACTTTCTTTGTAGTTGATATTCTCCTAGTCTACACGAACAATACTCGTAGAAGGGTCTCTACTAACTACTGAGGTCCAAAATATTTCCATAGGCAATGACTAAGTCCCCTCTTTTTCAATGTAAAGTGAATAGTGCATGTGCGGTTAAAGCCGCGCTCAGTCATGGCGATGGACATTTCTGCGGCTTTATCAGCACTCAGCACGGAAAGTGTTTATCACAGTCTGAGAAAGAGGTCAGATATTGGAAACCATAAGCCAGGACAAATATCTTAATGAATTATCATACTAATATTTCACCAAGTATCTTCCAAGAAATATCTCCGAGAGTGCGCATAACATAATATTTTCCTTGTGACTTTTGTTTAAAGAAATTAATGACTTACATCAGCAGGCATGTACATCATGAGACTCCTAGACTGAGACCTCAGGGCAATTTCCCTCTCTCTGGGTGGGCCTGAGCAGGGAAAGGTCACTTTGGTGTTTCATAAACTCACCTGTGAAAATATTAATAATGGTGTGAAACATTTCTGTTTTTAGACAATTACCTTCTCTATATCATCTGCAAAAAAGATTCATTATCTTCAGCAACCAGCATCATCAACATCACCAGTCAGCATCATCAGCAACGATAACCAACACCATCAACATCACCAGCCAGCACCATCAGGAACAACAACTAACACCACAACATCACCAGCCAGCACCTTCATCAACAACCTGCAGCAACATCATCACACCTTCAAGCTGCGTCTTTGTCCTTCAAGTAAGGTCAGCTATCTTAAGGATTTTTTCTTCTGCTATATGACACACTATTGATTCTACCCATTTATCAAAATGATTGTTTGGTATGATATTTGAATCGCACTGATGATATAGAAATTAATTATAATGTGTGTTAAACACGACCCCTGAAATGTAGTGGTTGCATCGATCAGTAATACGATTATACTCAATATACTGAACTAACCGATAACATTGCTAGGAATAAATTATACATTGAGCATGCAGATCAGTGAATGACTCCCAAACACTGTATAACTGTACAGCACTAGCATGAAAGTAAAACATATTTTCTTTACTTTTCACAAAAACGTAGATCCATTATAGTTCCTGTAAAGTACATAAGTACCTTTAACACATCTGAATTTTCGAAAACTTTAGGTGCAATACATTCAGAAATAGATGAGGCAATAGGTTTTTGAGCATACCTCACAAGACAATATAAATATAATTAAATACGAGTTTTCTTTTACCAAACTTTAGCTAAGTACGTTACACTGGACAAAAAAAAATAAGACAATATATAAACCTTTTATACTCCCAAGCACACACACATTCAGAATATCTTACAAAACACCAAAAAACTGTCCACAACAATCCAAATCCTTCTTGAACTGATCAAGTACTTTCCTGCAATGAAATCCAAAGCCTTCACGCTGTCACAGTGAATGATTTATTAAATATCTCAGTTTTATGTCTTGGTATAAGTAATAGTGAAGCTCCTCGTCATTTGTAAGTTTGAGCTATAAACAAACATTTGTACCAGATAGCTTGGCAATCCAATAAGAATAATAGTGTGCTATAATGACAAAAGAGGCACTTTGGGTGCTGCTTATTAGTTTTTTAATGGAGAACCCAAAACAGGCAATGCATTAATGTTAGCTACACTTTATTTAAGATTTGATTTTTATTTTACGTTCATGGTGTAGTTATATTAGTTTAAAGTAAGGAAAATGTTCAACTAATGTATTTCTCTATGTGAAATAAATTGTATTATTACCATTCCACATTTTACGCAGATTTCCACAATATACAATTTATATGAATAATATGAGACACGAATTGTTCAGCCGATCAAAGATGATGATAATAATAGCCTACTGAGAATCAGGTTTCCAGTAAGATTAACATCGTTGCAAGCAAATTTTAACTGAAATTAGCCGATTTACAATCAGTGGGGGATTTAAAGTTGTTAGACCTCAAGGCCCAAATGCTTTGTGGCCTATTTCCTTCTCCTAACAAATTTAAAACACCAGTAACAAACAACTACACTAAAGTTGCTCTAACTTTGTGCCTGAAGTTTTAGACAAAGTTTTGTCCAGGGGGAAAGGTCAAAGGATCGTGAGGAGGGAAGTTGTCCTTTTCCAAGATACGCTTGATACTATGTACACCAAAAGTCCAACAAACTGTATGTACATTATTTTGTTACACTTTGATCTGATAAACCAGACATTAGAGCAAAAATAATAGGAAGTTTTTGATAAAAAATTTAACAACAAACCGATTGCGTTTGGACTTGAGGAATAGTTTGTAGATGAAAATACAGTAGACTCCCAATTATACACGACTGGATTAACCACATTGCGGCTTAGCCACGATTGAAATAAAAATTCAGTAAAAATTTTAAAATAAATTAAAAGCGTTACAGCGACGAGTGAAGTTAAGTTTAGCGCGTAAAGGCCCATCATCTCGACCAAAAATAACCTACACAACTGCCCACCACTACGTAGAGGGAATATTAGACTTCTTGGAAGGTGAACAGGATACATCGCTGTGTGATCTAATGGTGTTGAGAAAAATTCGTTCAACCGTTGTAAAGAAGGAATCAAATGCAAAGAAACAAAAATCAATAAAGGACTTCTTCCATACACAATGAAGTTAACACAATATTGAAAGTTAACATTTTGTATTTGTTTTTATATGTACAGTAGTAATTTGTAAAATACAGTACATATGATTCTGTTGAAAGGGTGTGTGAAACTACTGTACATAATTTTTCATTATTAAAAGGTACATAATCTTCTATTTATTGTGTTATTATTAAATCTAAACCTTTAGTAAAGCCTAATTATGTAAGCACTTACTTTATTTTACTTTCACATAGTTTTTTTGGTTATGTTTTTATTATTTTTGGACTATCCATGATTTCGATTATCCAAAAAAGCTGAGCCACCCATTATCGTGGATAATCGGGAGTCAACCTACCTTTGGTAACAATGTTTTTTATTGTGGAATTTTTTAAACATAAAAAACAGTGCAAATTTTCACTTTTTTTGTGTTTTTCACTTATATTTTGCAAATAATTAGATGAACTACTATACTTTCAATGGAAAAGTTATAGTAAATATAAAAACTTTAAAATGAGACTTTGTAAAGCATGATCAGTGCATTTTTGACATAGAAAAATAATAAAAACACATGAAAAATTAAATAATTGTTTTTCTTTATGTTGACATTTTACAAGTTAGCTTTTATATTGTGTAAAATTCCAGCTAATGGCATGTAGATTAACCATGCATAAGGTGAACCCTGTCGGGTATAATTATTTTGAACAATAACTGTTTAAACAATTTAGAGTGTTATCTTGAAAAATGAATATAAATAAATTCTTCTTGGCCTATTAAAATTTTTCAAACTGATTCTGAAAGTAGAGATCACGAGCTTCAAAACATTTATTTCAGATTTTTGTAAAAATGCTGAGAAGTTGGTTAAAAGTGGTCTTGAACACAATCCTAAACGCGCGAGTCATGGGTCGGAGTAAAATAGAGTAGAGTTGGTGGAAGAACTTCTCCGCCGCAGGCTAGTTTATTGACTAACTTATAGCAGAGGGACAGTTCCCCCGCCAACTTAATCACTAGATTTTACTCACCATTTTGTAGGTTTTTAATTCTCTACAAATGACATATTGGGAGTATCGTGATCCATTAATTAATTTTTATAATATCAATGAAAAACTCAAAGAAATCCTAATTAGTTGTTATTTTTGTTTCTAAAAAATGCGCAAAAACTCCTTGCCTGATAGTGTTTGTAGTGTACATTCCTATTTGCTATCTTTAAAGTCACTGTTGATGTCCCTTACTATTAAATTCAAAACAAGAAAAAAATTTCTATAGGTTGGACTAGTAATAATATTTCAAAGTTTAAATACATCTGTAAAGGGCATATGCAGCCTAGTGCGTTTGTACAAACTAGTTTAAATTGAAATCATAATTTATTCTAAATCCTTTAAATTATTTCACAAAAAGTATTTAAATAACAAAATAAACTATAATCAGCAATTAATATTTCAACAATAATAAACTAGAACTTTTCTATTGTCTCCTGTAAAATTTGTGTTAAGCTTTTTTTGCTAGACACCATAGATCATGAAATTTTTGCAAATCATGAAATTTTGCACAAAATTCATTTGCAATCAATACTTTTAAAATAAAGTTAAAATTTGAAACTATTTAGGCTTAAATGTAGTTAATGTTTGAAAAAATATTCTTTTGACTAGGGCTAGTCCAGGGCCTTATTATTATAATACCCCATTGCTTATAAGAAGCTTTCTAGTACAGTAGAACCCCTCTTAACCAGTCTGGTCGGGACCGAGACCCTGGCCGGTTACCTGTTTGGCTGGTTGATCCGAGGTTTCCATAATAAATAGATTTTTGTTCAAAAATAACCTACATATTTCATAAATAAACAAGCAAATAAGACTTTATTGCAACTCATTTCATTGTATGTACATACTTACATGAACAAACACGAACAAATTAAACATTTTAATCTTACATAAACTTTGAAAACTGAATTTACATATACATGTGCTGTATCATTTTTTTAAAAAATCAGTTATTTTTTTCTGTTTTTTAACTTTTAAAGATTTTTTTTAAAGCCAAATTTCTCCATTTTCGTACGTTCATCATGTCTAATGCCGTTGAATCGTTTTGCTGCTCAACATATTACTCAATATGTTACAAATATTACATATTTTGCTCCCACGAAATTCAGCAAAGGTGCCGACAAAGCAACAGAAAAAGAAACAAAGGATGCGACTTTTCATTTGATTCTAAGAAAAAATACAGTTGCGGCCGAAGGAAGAGAGGAACCAAACTTAGGCTCCAACTCCCCTGTTCTGCCTGCCACAACACTATTACATTGCACACCTAATGTAGTGTCACACCGCTTTATTTTCCATGAAATGTCCGTCAAACAATCAATGTTTGATACTTCGGCCAGTTACAGTAATATATATAGTCTGTAAGAGAAAAAATATGGGAAAGGCCGGTTAATCCGAGGACTGGTTGATACGAGGGCTCTACTGTACTTTGCTCTTGAAGTAGCAACTGTAGTTCTTGATTTTTCCCTTTGTTATAGATTTGTGTTATTTTTTCAAACAGTTTAGCATTGTCTTACTGTATTATTAAATTAATTCTACAGTAACTTATCTTCTTGTGTTTCAGATTCGAGTGTCGCAGCTTGGTGAGTCTTAGTTAAGCCCAACATATCAGCTAAACTTGTCCCATCATTACCTTTACTCACTGCATGCTTTACGGAGGTCGGGGTTGTATTTCCATATAAAATGTATTTTACAGGTACGGAGAAGCCCATAGCATGTTAGCTTTAAGATAGTGCCTCCCCGCCTCTGTGTCCAACTAATATAAACAATAAAGGTATGATGGAACCCTTGAAATGTAATGGAATTGAAGTCGTAATCGAGCTCAGCATTTTAATATTAATCGGTTTCTTTGTTTTAATGTTAATCGGTTTCATTGTTTTAATATTGTAGTCACTTTCGGTGTAATTGGTTCCGGTTTCTCTCTTAAACATTTACACGAATGTACTTATTACACCTATATACAAATACACCACCCTGCTTCTATTTCATTACATTTCCTAAAGCAATTTAATGTATTTTTTATTAAACAACATGTATTTTTACTATAACTTTCTCCCTGAATTGTATATATGTATAAAATACATCTACGTTACATAACTTTATTATTCAAATATTTCAGTGTTTAAATTCAGTGTTAGTGTTTGTGCATGTCAATATAGTGTTGGTGTTTGTGCGTGTGCGTGCGTGGTCCGGGTTTTGTAAATATGTGCGTGATGCCGCGTTGATCATTGTAACAGCTGTTGTGTCAAAAGACGCACATATTTGTAAATATATACAAGAAAACATGTAATCTGTGTAATTAATTAACACATATTCACTCCTAGCAGCACGTAACAAAATGCAAAACTCATTTATTTTTCATATGTGTTTTGTACGAAATATATGTAAAAAATGTTTGCTTTAAGGAAAGTATAACAAACAATGTTTATTGTTTTAGGGGTTGTTTCAACCCTTAAAGGTCAAATATTTTAAAATCCTTTCTTAGTTCGCCTCTAGCCCCTATTCAGCAATAGTCTATGTGTACCAAATTTCACGTTCCTAAGCGGTATTAAATTAATATTTATAATTTTTGGGGTTGTAACTACATTTTAACCCCTTAGCAGAATGTGACTGGTTTACTTTTTATACCTATCATGTAAGAAACAAACGTAGAAAATTTTAGTTTTCTAGCTTTAAGGAAATTATAAATTATAACATATAATACTTAGTTTTTTAGGGGTTGTTTCAACCCTTAAAGGTAAAATATTTTAAAATCCTTACTTAGTGGGCCTTTAGCTCTTATGACAAATACGTGTGCCAAATTTCACGTTTCTAGGAGGTAAGGTTTTTGAGATATATAACAAACAATATTTATT
>JAGFPH010000447.1:549682-565065 GCA_018207615.1 Philaenus spumarius | reverse complement strand
TTTCTAGGAGGTAAGGTTTTTGAGATATATAACAAACAATATTTATTGTTTTAGGGGTTGTTTAAACCGTTAAAGGCCAAATATGTTAAAATCCTTTCTTATTGCGCCTCTAATGCCTATGAGCAATATGTGTACCAAATTTCACATTTCTAGGAGGTAAGGTTTTTGAGATATATAACAAACAATATTTATTGTTTTAGGGGTTGTTTCAACCCTTACAGGGCAAACATTTTAAAATCCTTTCTTAGTTTATCTCGAGTTGCCTATGAGCAATATGTGTACCCAATTTCAAGTTCCTAGGTGGTAAGGTTTTTGAGAAACTTTGATCAGTAAAACTACCCCTAAACCCCAAAAACTACCCCTAAAAATATGAATACCAAAATGAAATTTCTTTAGTTTTCCTATTTACATCACAAAGTATACACATGTTAAATTTCACCTCTCTAGTTTCATGGAAGTGAGAGAATTAGTTATGATGAGTGAGTGAGGACTTTGCCTTTTATATATATATAGACTAGCTGACCCGTACGGCGTTGCCCGTGGTGGTTGGTATTTTCAGTCTTTTTAACGTAATTAATGATTTTGAGTGAGGTATTAGGGTATGCACTCTACATAGAATTCTAAGAATAATTCAATATTTAAGGGATAATTATTATATTAATAATAATGGACAATGTTCGCTATTGCAATAATATGGTTACCTACAGCAAATGTTACATCTTAAAGTATTTTAGCTGATTCTGTGTGTATTTTAAGACAGTGGTTTCTTTACCGCTTGCCTATGTGCTTTTACGCGATTTGTATTAGAAAAATGCTTTCGTCTTTTTTCCCTTGTTTTTTGGTATTTGTTCTGGATGCGACCGAACTGAATCAGATGATGATGTACACTGTTCTAATAGGGTTGGAAGTTGAGAAATTTGGAGACCATTGTCTGAAACCTGGGATTGAGAAGCTGACTGTATTTCCTCCACACTAATATCCATTTAGTTGCCACGTAAAGAAGGTGTGAGAGGAATGAGATCATCAAAGTGGCCTCTCGTCAGTTCCCCAGTAAACCTTAGCCTACCTACTCCCTCAATCGGTTCGCCAAAACTCTCCCACAACAAATTACCATTTCTGTACACCTGAAATTCATAAAAAATATTTCGGATGCTGCTTGAATTTCACAGGAGGTTCCAAAAGTTACTGGTTTTCTCATATCCGCGATAAATTCTTTTTTTGTTGAATAAATATCTCCTGTTACTTTTAAAGTATATGGTTTGAACCTGCGCCAATTGTTTGAAACATGACTAACAACTCTGGTCCTCACCTCAAACCCCAGTATGTTCAAACCTCAAATGTTTATTCATTTTTGAAGTAATTATGAGTGAACTTAGCAATTCAAGTGCTATTAGAGGTGCGTTTAAAAATAGTGATTTTTAGAGACTTTGAACTGTAAATATTTTTTCTTCTCTTTTTTCTTGTATATAATGTGTGTGTTATTCCTTTATAACAAATTAAAACCATAAATATTGGGCCTAGACAGTACTTTTATATCTTTAGAGGCAAGTTTTTCTTCTTTGTGCAAAAAAAACATTTTTTTATAAAAAACGGAGTTTTTTTTTTATAGACAAAAAGTTTGTTTTTTACAGCAAAGTAGTAGTGTTATATATATTTCTATTCACCATAAAATTGTGCAACTTTTGGCTATATTGAATTTTCTACATTACTTTTTTTACATATTTTGAGTGAGAGGTTTTAGAACACAAAAAAAAATTGTTTTTTTTTATTTCTACTTTGGTCAACAAAAAAAAGTATAAAAATTATAAGGTAAGCCTGTTAAAGCTATTTACTGTAAAGATCATGTAATTGTGATTAAAATGATATATAATAAGTCTTACTTTACTGTTAGTGAGTATTTTATAATGATTTTAGTTAATAGGCATGCACGGAACAAAAAACCCTTAGCACTAAAGAGCAATATAGTCAGCACTTGGAGGGTTAATAATATTATGTATTGTTTTACTTAACGTCTGCGTCTCCAAATATTTGTTTATTGCATGACGGCCTTTTCGACTATTTATTTAGTCATGGTCACATGCGTTTTTATGGGTACCATATATAACTTATATATGTACCTCGTCACACTGTTATAACACATTTAAAAACACATTACGGTTTTGACCAACATTTATGAACACTGACACATTTACACACACTTAATTACGTTTAAAAAACACTTTGTTTATTTATTAAGGAACAAACATTTTCCTTACACGACTGTATCCGGCTGTGATAAAGTACCAATACAGTCGAGTAAGGGAAAAGTTTGTTCCTTAATTAATAAACAAAGTGTTTTTTAAATGTTATTAAGTGTGTGTAAATGTGTCAGTGTTCATAAATGTTTGTCAAAACCATAATGTGTTTTTTAAATGTGTTATAACAGTGTGACGAGGTGCATATATAAGTTATATATGGTACCGATAAAAACGCATATGACCATGACTGAATAAATAGTCGAAAAGGCCGTCATGCAATAAACAAATATTTGGAAGAGCAGACGTAAGTAAAACAATAAAATTATTAATATAATTTATTAAAATCACATTACAGAATATTAAATTTCTACGACTGCAACCTCAGCACAGCACAGGTATTGCTTTTTGGGGTGTAGTTTGTTAATCTTTTTAAATGTACAAATTAATATTTTACTTTATTCTTTCGTTCTTTATTAGTACACAAAATCTGTTGCATATTTATGTAATATTATATGTTTATTGTAGTATGATAAAGACAAAAAGAAGGGAGATATACTCGTGTATAAATAATGTGAATGTATGTCGTGTCGTTTCTGTAAAGGTGTGCATGTGGCGTGAGAGGGAGTGTCTATGTGTGTGATTTTAAGGGTGTGTGTGTATGTGTAATGAGTGTGTGTGGGTATGTACTTGTAAGTAGTAATAAGAAATACTTAGGCTGGGTTGCATCAACCGGGATCAAATACCTAGATCAGTAAATCCTGGATCAATTATTTGATCCAGGTATGGTGCAATAGAAACAACCCATCAAAGTAGTTGATCCTGGATCAAATACAACTTTGATCCTAGATCAAAACTGATCCTGGTTGGTGCAACTCAGCCTTAGTGATTAAGGGTCAAAGTCAAGCATGACAAACATCTTATTAGTTTCAGTTCAGATTGATTGAAATTTTAGTAATTTTTTAAATAATTTGTTAAAAGTTTATTTACGTTATATACTATACGGTAACTAAGTCTTACGATTTTCATTCCTTTTTCTTAAAAGTGAATCTAGTATTTGCAAAGGTGTTGTTTTTATAAGTTTAAGCTACATTTTTTATCTTGTTTCGAAGTACTTATTTATTTTATATAACTAGAAAATTTTGCTTTTTTTTGTGCACTTTGTAATTTGAATAGTAGTTGAATCATTTTTGTAAGATGTGTTACTGAAAATAAAATAAACCTAAACTTTTCAATTCTGATATCAGACCCAGTAGTTCTCAATTGCATATATTGCACATAATTGTAATATATTATATTAATGTGATAACAGGAAAGTGTGAATTCTTCATTTTAGAAATAGAGACAATAAACTCTCTTGCTGTGATAGAAGAAATCATTTTAGAGAGTGAAATTGAAGCAGAGTGTGGTATTTTATACAATTAATATAAAATAATATTTCATTAATTAAAAATTATGAATTAATGAATAGGATGAAACTTCCATGTTACCATTAATTTCAAACATATAATAAATTCGTAAAGACTAATGAATGTAATTGAATTTAATCAATTTCTGTAGCTTTATTGATATTTTTTAAGATTATGTCTTCTTACGCTTCAAGGAATCTAACTCGTCCTTACCCTTATTCTCTTGATGTTGAGCTTTCTATTGCATTAAGTCATCTATTGACCTACTTGTATCCCTTGTTTCATACTAGGCTACTAAAGTATTGTTATATCATTATATGTTAATAGCAAAAAATGATTTTTCCTTCAATTTTTAAACAGATGATGAGTTAGGAATGTCTCTGACCGGAGAAGAATCTGATGATGTTACAGAAAATGTTCCTGACAGTTCAGGTGATAGCTAAGTTTAACAGTTCATGTCACTCAGTAATTACTGTTAAAAAAAACACAATTTACTTTTCTATTCATTTGTTACAATTATAAAATTTACTTTTAACAGACATGTTAAAGAAAGAAAGGAAAGCAGATGCTTCAGAAAATTGATAAAGACTAAAAATTGTTTCATTGAGTGAAAAAGTACACAAATTTTCCGTTTTGGATAAAATGATAGTAGATATGAGAATAAAACCCAATACAGTAAGATAAAGAAAACATGTATTTGAGCTTATGTCTATTTACCTCCTATTCTACATTTTTAGTACATGTATAGTTTTTTAAATTTACTATAGTAAAATTTCTGAATTTGTTGTATTTAACATAACTAATATGTATATATATTTATATTTCTTTGTTCTGAGACTGTGCTTTTAGATTTAATTTGTGCAATTAAAACGGTTATTCTAAGGATAGATATTTTCTAAATTTATAGATTATGTTAAAATTTATCCTTTTCACATTTATTGCTAAAACTCTTATATTTAACTGAATTTATTCAACTTCTGAAGCTTTATTGATATTTTTTAAAGTAATGTCTTTTTATGTTTCAAGGAATATAACTCGTCCTTAAATTATTACAGAAAATGATGCTGATGTTTCATGTAATAGATAAATAAATCTTCAATTGTTTTTTCTTTAAAAAAAAATGGTAAATCTTTTAACCTAGTGTAAAAGTCTGTAAAAATATAAATTTAGGAAGTAGTACTGGGCCTAAATACTGAACATATGCCAACCTAAATACAAAGAAATTATTTCTTACCTTAAAACCCTTTCAGTCACTTTGTCCTATATATAGGACGATTCAAATAACATTTTTTGTATAAATATTTTGTTAAATATCTATGGTTACAGTTATATGGTTGTATTCCTAACTCCTAAGAAAAGAAACTACAGTTTTAACATGATGAAATATTAATAACAAGAGTATTAAAAAATTAGCTATTATGCAAAATTACAGTTTTGTAGAAAATTAAACTTTTTAAATCCTGTCAATTTGACAATTTTATCTCTAAACTACCAACTATTACATCTAACCTAAATATTTTGTTTACACAATAGAAAGAGTGTATTTTTACAACCATTTAGTTTAGAAATCATAAAAATGTAATATGTAATATATAAATTGTATAAACTATTGTCCTATATATATAGGACATTGTGACTGATGGTTAGAGGTAGTTTAGACTTTAGACTCATGTTCTGTCTTGTGTAAGACTCAGGAAGTGTAAAGTGGCAATAGTGGCATTGTGTATTAATAAAAAAATAACAGTTTTGTTAATTTTCACAAGAAATAATAAACTAGTCAATGTTAGTAAAATCTCTATATAAAGCATATGTAGGCCTACAGATAATTTGAATAATGGTATAAGCACATTTAAGAATAATGTAAGTGTAAGCAACATAGTACAATTGAATAAAGCTTTTTTTTTTAATTAGATACAACTGTTCAAATGATTTCATTGGCGTTATAATTAATAATAAGTAACGTGTTTTCCATAAAGTACTAGTCACAGTGTCCTATATGTAGGACGATATAAAAGTTACGTGTTTAACATTTTTCAAAATAATATCTAAATTACATAAGCTACAGTGAAATAACTTACTGCTTTTGTTAGTAGAATGTTTGTCATAAATTATCGCCAAATGTAAGAAATCCATCACCATTATCAAAATGTAAAGAAATTTGTAAAAAAATATATATTTTTTTTTTTTATTAATTTGAATATTTGAAGTGTGGCTCAGTCACAATGTCCTATATATAGGACGATTGATAACACTGATAAGGGTAATCCTACGTTTTTTTGAAAACCACCAAAAATTATAGAAAAATTTGTTTATCAATGCTACCAATTTTTAGGATTTTCTTTTCACTATTTCATATTGCGTGACTGAAAGGGATATGAAATCTCCAAACCGGTCAGATGCTGTTAGTAAACCACACACATGAAGATAAATTCACTTAATTAAGGTGAAATTAAGTTAAATACAAACGCTTTATCAAATAAAAATTTATTGATATAAAAAAATAATGATGTGCCTTTAAGTAAAATATACGCCCTTAAAAAAAATAGTTAACAAGCCCTTAGAAAAATACAAATTTACAAAATTCACAAAGTTAGTTGAATCAAAATACCCCCTTTAAGTTAAACAAAATAAAACCATCCCAAAAAATAAAAGAAAACCCTCCCTTATAATTTATTATGAAAATTGAGTTTAGTTTGGTCAATACAAGTACAATTGTTTAAAACAGCTGAAAGATAATACAATGTTGTATGATTATTACACACAATTTGTTTTAGAATTGTCTGGTACCACTGGTACCAGTTATAAGATGTAATACTTATTATGTATATATACAGTATATTTATACAAAAAATAAGTTGGCCAACGTATTTTAATATGATATGTTTACATAAAGAAATAACTCCACAAATAAAATAAAGATAAATAAATAAATTTTAGTTTATAATAATATGTGACATCACTTTTTTATGATAAAAAAAACAAACAATACAATTTAATTTTGAAATAACTGTACAGGGAGCCTGGGCTTGAAAACCCAGGTGATATATAAGGTACAACATTTTTGAGGGCCCCACACGAACTGCTTGGGTGGGGTTGTGGAAAAAAGCTTTGTCTTACTCGTCAGATTTTCAAAATTTAGAAAAAGGGCCATCAAAAATTATGTGGTAAGGTACATGGATTCCGTTACCGGCATTTTTGCTATAATTGCCCCCAGAACTCAAAACCGTTTAGTAAGGCAATATATTTGTGGGCTTTAGACGAATACAACAAAATCAAAACTTTTAAAAAGGGAAAAAAATTATGTCATATGGTACATGAAATTTTTTTGCTTTATCAAGTCCGTGTTAGTCTTGAGCTCACTAAAACCCTTAGTAAGACAACAAATTTGTGGGCTTTCCTACTTTAAGACAACAATTTTCCAAAAAGAATCAAAACTTACGTGATAAGGTACATGTTTCCCATTAACGGTATTTCTACTGTGATCGCCCCATGAACTCAAAACCGTTCAGTAAAACAAAATATTTTAGGGCTTTAGACAAATAAGACAAAATCAACATTTATATAAAAATGAAATTGATCAACATTCTAAATAAAATGTAATTTAATTAATAACTCTTAGAACCAATATCATGAGATTTCCGATCAATTTTATCTTCCGTTTCAGACCTTTCCGCAACAGAAAGGTTGCGAGTATTGCTTTACACGCAAAGCAGAGGAAAAAATTACAACTTGACGGGAGAATTATTGCTGTGAATACATGATTAGTTTTGTTTAAAAATGTTTAGTTATATATAATATGTATTTTTACATAATTCTTTACTCACAGTAAGTTAATACTATTTAAACATTTATGTAGCCTCAATTCCCTACCATTCCGCTATTATTGTAAATTATTTTTAAAAAATAAATAAATTTTATTGCGACGAGTGGTTTTCACGTACCGTAAATCATCGACATGAAATTGTTTAAATTCAATTCAGCATAAAAAATACATTGAAAAAGAACTCATTTCAAAAAGTTTTACCAACTCATGCCATTCGTATAGACACACATCAAAGTTATTTTATTTACTTTTTTGTTTTTGAGATGTTAATAGTAAATAGTCCTATTTTTGTATTGTCTTCTTCAAGAATTGTCAAGAATATATATCTTGGTTTAAAATAACCAACGAATCGGACAATATTTTCCTTCAAGTAGATTCGTTAAGCAATTGGTGCTTGGTAAGGAAAAATTTTTAATTTTTCGGAACATTCGCAATAAATTTATAGTCATAGCATTCAAATTGGTTGGATTAGTTCAAGAAATCCTACAATTCCCCTTTAATATAACATGGTTTTAAATTTATATCTGTTAACACGTTCACTGCTAAAAATAAGCCCATTATGTACCCCATATGCTAAACATTTTTTTTTTGTTTAAACCTTACCTTGAGGTCTTTTTTATTGAATTTAGATGTTATTTGTTGGTTTCCATCTTCAAAACCACTTTTTTTAAATTTTTTTATTTTGGAGGTACCGGTACTCCCTGCGCACACCGCGCCCGGCTCCACCCGACGCACACTTACAAAACGTTATGTTTGTGGACACTTTTCTTTAATATCACAAAAAAACTATTATAAATAATTAAGAATATATATTTCCACAAATTTACAACCCTACTATCCGACCATAATCATCATTTATTGACCTCTGTGGTAATTGTCAAAACAACCAACTACACAATGTCCCGGATGTTCTGGACATGTCATACACTCATACTGAGTGCTTTTTTTGCACCTCCAACATTTCTTTTGTGAGGTTCGATTTGAATTTGGTTTTAATTTTGTTATTTTAGTAATTGTATGGTCAGCAGATTGAAACAAAGGACTAATAAATAGAGGGGAGCGCGAACTTAAAAATACGCGCAGAAAAAGAGCTGTAAAAATCAGGTGGGATGCGCGAACTTAAGACTACACACAATTTATACTCCCCAGTTAGTTGCCGAACAAACAAACTTAACATCAACTTGCTTCTTGCAGTGTCAAGGACACACCAAACTGAAAAGCATTGACAATACGGCGGGGGTACCGGTACTCCGTGCGCATGCGAATAGACACCGCTGGACGTACCGGTACCCCCGCCGCAGTGAACGTGTTAACAATTAACAAAAGTTATTTCCTTTACCGACCTAGTGGACGACCGGCTTACCCAGTTAGGTAAAACAAAGTGATAAATCAATCACATGTTAGAACGGAAGAATATTAATAAAATTGACTTACCTGATATTGCAGAAGACAATTGTGATAACGAAAATCAAACAATTTATAATAGAGAAATTAAAATAACTCGCACTAGAACGCTACTTGGTGGAAAAGGAAAGTCACAGTAGTCGCTAGAATCACCTGTCTGATGAAATTTTGGAAAATTACTTTCCAGTTAGGCCAGGTAGCCCATTTCTAAAATTGTTCTCTAAGAGTAGGAAAGCCCACACAAATGTTGTCTTACTATGCATTTTAGTGTGCTCAAGAGTAATACTGACTTTATGAAGCAAGAAATTTCCATGTACCATAACAAGTCATTTTTATCCCTTTTTCAAAATTTTGATTTTGTCTTAATCGTATAAAGCCCACACATATTTTGTCTTACTGAACGGTTCTGAGGTCAGGGGGCGATCGGAATCAAAATACCGTTAACGTGAAACAAGTACCTTATCACGTAATTTTTGGTCCTTTTTTGGAAAATTGTTGTCTTAAAGTAGGAAAGCAAACAAAATTTTTGTCTTACTAAGCGTTTTAGTGTCCTCAAGACTAATGATAAAGCATGAAATTTTCATGAACCATATGACGTAATTTTTGTAACTTTTTCAAAATTTTGATTTTGTCTTATTCGCCTAAAGCCCACAAATATGTTGTCTTACTAAACGGTTTTGAGTTCTGGGGCCATTTCTAATTTTTCACTGCAGTAAGATACTATTGGTTCAATATTTTTAATGTGTTTTTGTTGTTGTTTGTTTCTATTTAGACAAAGACTTGATGAAAGCACTTGTTCTGGCAAAAGCAAAAACAGGATATTCAGGTAATCAGTTAACCTAAGTTGAGCTTATCATGTTAGTAAAACTTTAAACTTGTAAAAGTTTTTTTTCTCTCTTACAAATCAACAAAGTAAAAGAGTAGCTTCTTACATCTTTAAATGTCTTCGGATCCTCATGTTGTAGTTTAAGGGTAGAAAATTTTACTTCAAATTAAAATTAGCCGAAGCATGTAATAATAAATATTGGAGAAAATGTATACAGCATTTGTTAACTAACCATTAAAGCTATAAACTGTTCTGGTATATTTAAAAACCTTGTAATTTCAATGCGAAAGTTGTTTTTTTTTTTTTATAAGAAGGGTTTTGAGTTTAATTCCTTTTTCAGAAATTAAAAAGACAACAGTACTTTTAGGATATTTAGGTACACCGGTTAGAAATTAAATTTTGGGGGAGCATATTTAAAACGTTTTTCAGGGTGGCTAGCTACAGGGAAAACCTGGAAAAGTCAGAGAATTTTACTTTTCTGGAAAAATCAGGGAAAAGTCAGGGAACTTTGGTTAAGGTCAGGGAAAAATAACATTTCTAAGGAAAATGGTTAAAAATAACTATTTAAAATCATAGATTAATACAATTTTGAATTGAGAAAATAATCATTTAAGATAAGATGAACTTCTAAATTAATCAATAAGAAAACTATCTATTCTGATATGTAAAAACAATTATCGGCAAGTTAAGGGAGTGATTGTGGCAGCTTGTGCCAATGCACTTGCCGTGATATGATTTTGAAATTTTTCCCTAACTTGCTGTTTCTAAAAATGTTAGTTTTATTATTAAATATTTTTGAATTTGGGAATCTTCATATCAATAATTAATTAAATATTCAATGCAAATCTGTACCGGTAGTTGGACTGCAAAAAAAATTAGTTATTTCTTTTGTTATAATATAATACAAATAATATAATTTGAGTAATTCATTGTTTAATTTAATATTTATAGTCATAAATGTGTAATTTGCAACTTCTGGTGGTTGATACATTACCATGGTTAGTATTAAATATTTAACTGTTATAATATTATTGTGTTTATTTAAATATTTAATTAATTTCCTAAAATTTGTATTGTTCACCAATATAATTTGATTGGCTTACTAAAATAAAATTAGCATGGTTTTGTTTGTGCTTTTTCTAAGATTGGTCAGGGAAAAAGTTATTTAGTCAGGGAAATGTCAGGGAAAAGTCAGGGAATTTCAAAAGGTCATACCACTAGCCACCCTGGTTTTTGGAGGCTTATATCTCGCACCTGGATCAAAATAAAAAATGTTGGATAACATGTTTAATGGAATTGAAAAAAACCCAATCAACAATACAAAACTCGATGGGCTTGCACACATTTTTTTATGAAGTATGTTTTGTTTTTCAATTTTACTTCAGTTCTAAATTTGGTATTGTTGAAAGCATCTGTGTCATGTTACATCGAACACATGGATGGATAAACACTATAAGCTGACACTATAAGTTTTCTGTTACAATACAGAAACTACCAAATAACTAATTATTCAAACTTTTTTCTACTTATTGGATTAAAGTTGATTAAATTTGTTCACTGTATTAAGTTGTTTTTCAGGATCAATGGGATTGAGCAGAGCTGAAACAATGCCACCATCCGAACTAACAACGATGGGTCCATTTAAATTTGACACGGTAAAGGAACTAATCATATTATATTACAAAATGTACTAATAGTTACATACTACATATTGTTATTTAACATGACATGTCTGTTCTCTAAAACAGCTGGGTTTCCTGTTTCAAAAGGTTTTGTTTCTTGAGTCTCTTGTTTTAGTCTGCTGCACTGAAATGGTGTCACTACTTGTATCACTCTTTACATATATATAAACTATATTATAATATATTAAAATATTATATATTGAAACCGTATGTAAATGTATATATATACACGTTTATTTCATACCAAACAATTTTGTAAGAAGCCTACATATTTTGCCATTTTAAAGTGTTGTTATCTCCAAAACATAATTGTATTTACTTTAAGCAATATTTTTGTCAGTACTGTGTTACAAATATATAGTTATACACATTGCTACACACATGCACATTTGTTTCATACTCAACTCTAAAACTTAAAATATTGGGGGCCTTGCTTTGTATTCTTCATCTATTAGTATAGAGTAAACAATGCCTCTATCAAAGCTTATGTATTTATGAGTTCGTTTATGAGTTCATTTTTTATACAGGGTGAACTAAAAGTCTGGAGACAGCTTAATATCTCAAAATGTACGAGTCTTATGAGATAGAAATAAAAGCAGTTATTCACAAACATAAAAGAACCACTTTTTGGTGAGTTTGACATTTTTGTCCGCCATCTTGGATCCTGCCATCTTGTAATGAACTTCTTTTTTTTACAGGAAGGTGGTGTGTGATACATCATTTCGATATAGAATTTCAAGAGAAAACCAATGGTGAAATTTTCACATCCATATCTTTAACCGATTAAAAATGGCGGCAAAAAACAACAAAATCGTGTTTTCCGATTTTGCCCCATTTTTTTTTAAATATTAATTATTATTCTTTTTGGATTCAGAATTAAATAAGTTTTCAAACGATATGCCACACAACTGAATTTGGTTGAACCACTCGAAATCAATTTTGAAAATTCAAAATGGCTTTAACTCAAAATTTTTTAATACTCCCAAATAAGGTTCTGTGGCATATCGTTTGAAAGCTTATTTAATTCTAAAATCCAAAAAGAAGAATGATTAAAAAAAATAGTAGTTCAAAATGAGGCAAAATCGGAAAACACGATTTCGTTGTTTTTGGCCGCCATTTTCATTTTCTTAAAGATAAGGATGTGAAAATTTCACCGTTGGTTTTCTCTTGAAATTCTACATCGAAATGATGTATCACATGACCACCTTCCCATTAAAAAAATTAAGTTTATTCCAAGATGACGGATCCAAGATAGCGGAAAAAAATTTCAAACTCACCAGAAAGTGGTTCTTTTAAGGCTGTAAATAACTGCTTTTATTTCTATATCATAAGACTCATACATTTCGAAATATTAAGCTGTCTCCAGACTTTTAGTTCACCCTGTATATACACAAGTATCCCAACCATCTATATTGTAACGTTTTTAAAATGTGCGGGTTTGTTTCTATTAAATTAATCGTACCTAGAATATAATAAGCAAAGTTAGATTTTTCTTCCTGTTTGAATTTCATTTTAGGCACATGCTGTAAAGTAATAAACACCAGAATCAACAAATTCGTGGTTGTTATCTTTTTTTGGTATTTCCAAATAGTTATTGTTTTAGATGCTATCTCTTAGATTACCGTATATAGTTTTTGGATATTACTGAAGAAATATTTACATAATAAAAACAGTACCGAATGAAAGGAAACTATTACCCCATCCCATCACTAAGAATTATTTAAACTGTTTAAAAGTTGATTAGGCTGTCTATTTCAGTCTCTAGATGAATCTACCACATACAAACTCCCTCCAAGACCTAGGCATATGGAACCAAACTTGCTGTTCCTTTTTACTTATACAATCTCATTCAAGCCAATTACCAAATACTATGTAATTTCTCAAACAAAAATGTGCTTTCTTATTTTTGTTATGATTTTAACTAAACTAATGTAACCAAGAGAATATTTTGTTTTCCCTGAAATATAAGTTAGTTAATCTTATAGAAATAAGGGCTTATTATGTAGTTATAGAAATTCCTAATTATTTACACAGAATTAAATCTTATTTATCTTTATAATTCAGATGGCGCTTCGTGCGAAACGAGCTTCATCTACAGAATCATGCATAATCGATCCAAATGTCATAGGTTATGTAAAAGCTACTAAAGCTATGAGGAAAAAAAGTGCAACGCAGAGGCACAATTGGCCGGATTACCACCAGTACCAGGAAAGGCAATCGCTGATCGAGATCTTCACACGTTGGTCCTAGATTTGGTATGTGCAAAGTGTATCTTAAATGTATGTTCAAAATAGTTCAACAGATATGTAAACCCTCAAAAGTTTTGAAATATTTAATATTATATGCTAAATACATTTATATGTAGAGCTAAATTTATAATAATGTGCAAACGCCAGCTTTACTTGTACAAAATAATCAACGCATATTCTCATGAAATACCGGTAAAATGTAATTGTCAAACACTTTGCAATGGCAGCAAAAGCTTTTTAAACTTCAGATAGCCAAATTGAAAAATTATCTCATGATTTGGCGACTTTCTCATTTAATCAACGTTTAAAGTAAAACTCATTTTATATTTTATTATTTTTTAACAACTTCATTTTGTTTAGTTGACTGGTGCTTGTAATTCAGACAACTTGGAAGTTTACTTTTCCTTTTGTGCATGTAGCCTAAGCTCGGTAAGTTTGTTGAACCGTAGTTTCCTTATCTTGAATTCTTAGAGGGCTATAGTTTTTAAATTTCAACACTTTAAACTTTCCCCTCCGAGATTATTAATGTTATAATGAGAGTTGATTCAATACCCACAAAACTTAGTGTTTTATGTGCTTACTAAAGTAAGCCTGGATTTAGGTGAGTGCAATTCTGTGGAGTTTTCAAATGGAATTTTCCTCCAAAAGCTGTATTTTCCATTAATCACTAGGCAAGCATAATGCACAAAATTTTCAGAGGATTAAAGAGTACAACTTCTTGGAAAACAAGTATTGAAAACGCATTATGAAAAACGAAATACCAAATATGTTGCGCTAAAATCACCAATATAATAATTAGAAACACTGAAGCCCCTACCACAAGTTCGGTAAATAACACTGCACAGATAAAATGAAAAACAAGATAGAGTTAGTTCCCTGATGTACATTTCGGTAACCGAGTTACCATCATCGGAGGGTTCTAAATCCAAACTAATGCTAACAAGAATGATTATATAAAACTAAACAGACATATTCTCCCCCTTTCCTCAGGTAGATCAAACAATCCTAAGTGACCTCGCCAAGGACTTATTTAAAAAATCCAGGTAGAAGCGGCTACTGAAATGTACCTCAGGGAACTAGAATAACTCTATCAATAAATGTTTTTCATTTTATTTGTGTAGTGTTATTTACCGAACTTGTGGTTGGGGCTTCAGTGTTTCTAACTGTTTACATTCACCACAGTACTCATTGAACATCTACCAATATAATAGAAAGAAAATAGGAAGCACATTTTTTGCATAGGCTATTAGTAGCATTTGCAGTGTCGATATCATCTCAACAAATTTTCCAAAACTGCATGAAGAAGTTATATAAAATGCCATGAAAGTGTCTTGCTGAAGCTGAATGTTTAAGAAATCTTACAGACATTTTATAAAACCGAGCGGCTAAAAATTTTATTACAATCTTAAAATTTAAGAAGTAAAAAGGACTAAATATATATATATGTACTGTTTCATAAGATATACAATTTATTTATAAGTCCATAATTTTCTTTTTTTTAATTATTTACAGTTTCTTAACATCATCACTTATATAAAGTATAAGTAATAGTGATTATTTCTAAACAATCACTCTGTTACTATTTATAACTACGGGCCTATTAACAATCCTCTTCTAGTAGTCAAAAACTAATTATAAACTATTGTTGAAGATTATATTTCATAAACTCTGTAATTAAAGAAAGTTGTAAGAAATATTACAGTTCAAGGAATTTTGGTTGATTTATAAAGTAATAAATTTAAATGCTTGTTGAATC
>JAGFPH010000447.1:527912-549582 GCA_018207615.1 Philaenus spumarius | reverse complement strand
TACAAACACTGGGTCAACTTCAAATTTTAAGATATTTTAGTTAGACAGCATATTAAAGAAGAGTTAACTCAAATATTATTGTATAACTAAACTAACTTATCATAAAATTTGAAACTAACCCAGTCTTTGTAAACTATTCACCATTAATATCAGATTATTTATTCTACAAACAATACGCATCTTCAATCAGTTGAGCTAGCCTATATATTTTAAATAAATAAACAATATTTTTTAAAGCTTACACCCAATTTTCTTTTAAATTATTTGTAAATTTTAATATTTTTTCTACATACTTTAGGGGGTACCTATACATAATATTTCACCTATGATTCATAATTTCAATATTTATTCTACAATACAAAATAGTAACACACTTTAAATGGAGAACAATTTTTGATAATTTATAATAACAATGTCTTGTTTTTAGACTTGACGAATTTAAATCAAGCAAAAACTTTGCCTCCGTCGTTTTACGGACATTTCAGTTTTTAAATTCATAGTAACTTATGAGAATGATAGCCGACATTACTGTACAAACATTAATGTATAAACATACATTATATTATAACCCTCTTTAAAATTAAAATTAGTACCGTACCTAAACTGTAAAATAGGTTAGGCCTAAACTGTTTCAATAAATTTAAACCATACCGTAAAACTCAAATGGAAAATATAAGCTTATATGTACCATTTTAAAACCTTAACCTAAAAATAACTATAATTCGAAATCGAAACTAAAATATAGCTGAAACACTTTTTGAAGATTCAGCTCTAAATCTTGTCTTGTTTTAATTCTAGGCCTAGGCCTAAATGATGGTAATTATGATTGTCAAAAAACTCAAGTATAGAATCATGCTCTGACATTTAAATGAAAACACTAAGAGTTAATACAATTATAATAATAGGTAAGGCCTATGGTTTCCCGGCATCAGTGAAGTATATAAATACTATATTTATTAAGAAAAAAGTTCAGGTTTGTGTATTTGTAGTACCTAGTAAATTAAATTTCTGTATTAAATTTTGGGTAAAGTCTAGACATAACCTAACCAAGAACCAATTATGTAACAAGATACCTAGTAGGCTTGCAGTTGTCGAAGTATCTAACAGATTTTGGCGTAAGTTTACTATTCGACCCTAGCCCTAGCTTAATATTTTTGCAGACAACGATGTTGCTTTACATTCTAGCCTACTGTTAAATGTTGAATACAGGTAAACATATTGTGACTAAATAGGCCTACTATAGGTTAGAACCTTTTAGGTTTTTTTTTTATTATTCATGCATTTCTGTTGCCATAGGTTAGCCTAGGGTCGAATAGTAAACTTGCGCCCAGATTTTTTTGAGTGTAGGCTATTTGTTTTATTAATTTTAACCTCAATAACTTGTTTATCTTATGAACAATAGAAACGATGCATTTATTATTCCCACAAGTAGGCCTATAAACATTAATTAGCCTACTTTGGCAAATAGCAAACTGTAAATTATGTAATAATTATTCTTATGCATACTATCTAGTTCAGCTTGTAAAATCTTTTTATAATTAATATTTTACCGGCGCAACTTTACTAGGTATTCGACTCTAGGCTAACCTAGAGCTAACAGAAATGCAAAAATAATAATTTAAAAAATACCTAAAAGGTTCTAACCTAACCTATTTAGTCACAGTATGTTTACCTGTATTTAACATTTAACAGTAGAATGTAAAACAACGTCATTGTCTGCAAAAATATTAGGTTAGAGTCGAATAGTAAAGTTTCGCCATTTTACCTTATAGGCCTTTAAGCTAGTCTACCAAATATTAAAAATCACTTAGTTTAACCTAAAAGTTAATTTACCAGTAGGTAGTGTACAACAAGTAACCTACCAATTTAAAAAATAAAACTGAAATCACAGGTTATAATTAATTGTGAACAATTATTTATTTTAAAACAAGACAAGAACTAATCCCTGTTAGTATTTTTTTTACTACCTAGTCCAGCTTGTAAAATATTTTTATAATTAATATTTTACCTTATAGGCCTTTAAGCTAGTCTACCAAATATTAAAAATCACTTAGTTTAACCTAAAAGTTAATTTACCAGTAGCTTAGGTAGTGTACAACTAGTAACCTACCACTTTAAAAAATAAAACTGAAATCACATGTTATAATTAATTGTGAACAATTATTTATTTTAAAACAAGACAAGAACTAACCCCTGTTAGTATTTTTTTACTAGCCTAATCTAAAATAAAAGTAAAATATATAAGTGCTGTATGTTACTTACTTGCAAAGAAAAATATCAATCACTTCCACTTCAAAAGGCCAAAGGACACAGACTTAGAACACACAATGGTGATAAAGTTTTTAAGAAAACAAATCATTTTCATTTGAAAATGCCAAATGACACAGACTTAATGAACACACAAGTCACTGAAGTCACAATGATGCTTGGTTGCTTAGTGCAAATGCAAAACTAGAACTTGGAGGATGAAATGAACAATGGATTTTTTGTAATGGCGGATAGAATAATGGCGGATTCTCGATGTCACCGATGCACGCTAAATGTTATAGAATCATGAACTTTATTAATAACTTTATATCACTTAATCTAACAATATAACCGATTTTTAAATAATGTTTATTACATGTAAATATTAATATAATAAGGAATTAATAAAGATAATTTTATACAGACTAACTCCCAACATTGGACCAACAGAAAATGTCATTGTTGGCCCAACAGAAGGAATTATTGGTTGGGCCTCTGTTGGCAATATGTTGGCACCCCAACCCACCATTCCCCAACGGTGCCGACAATTCCCCAACGTTGGGCCAACGATGTGTGCTACTTGGGCAAGGTCCTATTTATATTCTTAACTGTACAAAAAGTGTAAAGTCTGCGGGAATTTGGTGTTGTAGATGTCAATTTTG
Source organism: Philaenus spumarius (assembly GCA_018207615.1). Taxonomy (NCBI): domain Eukaryota; kingdom Metazoa; phylum Arthropoda; class Insecta; order Hemiptera; family Aphrophoridae; genus Philaenus; species Philaenus spumarius. Next base: position 546,673 of record JAGFPH010000447.1, on the reverse strand, counting down.
GTCACATTTCAGGTGCCAGGGAATTAATTCATCTGATATGGTTTTAAAAAGTGCTAATATGTATCTGTGTGTTTCTTGTTGTGCTGAGGTTGCAAATTTGATAGAAAATGACAACGGCACTGTTAGTAATACAGCCGAAAAAGATGATTATTGTGTAACCCCTAATGACATACTTAGGATGGAAATAGAGACCCTAAACAAATTACTATCTCTGCAATGCAAAGACATAGAGGAATTAAGGAAGGAAAATACTAACATGGCAATCAAAATTCTGAATAGAGAAGAACAATTGTTGATGTTGGAGAAAAAATTTGAGGAAAACAGTAAATGGAAATTTTTCTGTAGCTGCAAGGGAAATAAAAAAACTATTGAACCTCCTATTGTTCGAAATAGATTTAGCGTACTAGAGAATTTAGCTGAACCATCCTTTATAAACACTGTAAACAAAAAAGGGTCAATTATGGAAAATAATTTGAAAATAAAGGAAGGACCAGAGAAACATTTAAATAACATAAAAGAAAACTTATTTATTTCCAATAAAAGGGGATCTGATCAAAAAACAAAGAGAAGAATCCTAGTAATTGGTGATAGTCATGCTCGAAACATTGCACCGATATTAAGTAATAGAATGGGCGATGAGTACCAGGTGTCTGGGTTTGTTTATCCCAATGCAAATTTTGAGACGGTTGTCAAAGATATACAAAAGCATACTAATGACTTCACTCCTAGGGATAGTGTAGTTATTTTTGGTGGTGCCAATGATATAAAATTGGGAAGTGATTTTAAAAAGCCAATAGGAAGAGCCTTAAAACTACTTGCTCCGATAACCCGCAAGACAGGTGTCATAATAAATACAATTCCAGCATCAAGGGTTAAAGTAATTAGAAAACATTATGTGGACCGTGCAAATAATTATATTCATAGTTGCATCAATGAAACTCTAAACATAAAACTTAAGCATGTAGCAATCAACTTTTTAAATGAGCGACTTTCTCTTAAAGACTTTACAAAAAGTGAACATTTGAACAATCGTGGTAAAAGAATCTGTTGTGAAAGAATTGTTGAACTGGTCAAGAGTAATAGAACTGACAAACTGACATTTTTGCAAAAGTGGTTAACAAGTTCTAAATATGATGACTGTGTGAGTAGTTCTACAGTTCAGTTTGTTCAGAAGAAGGCAACTCCCCTTGAGAGATGGCTGCTGTCTGGAAAGATTAACCCAAATGAAAATGACTGTACATCATCAACTTCTAAGAAACGTTTTTTATAGATTCTTCGTCAGAGCAGGGAAATATTGCAAGTGATTACAGTCCAAACAATGAAGTTTTAAACACTGACTGGAATAAAAAACTTTTTATAGTGCATCAAAATACCCAATATGCCACAAATAAAATAGATAATTTAAACTTGTTTTGTTCTGAACTTAGTATTGATGTTTTGGTGGTAACCGAGCATGCTTTCAGGGAAAATAATATTAATTGCTTTAATTTGGGGGGTTATAAATTAGCAAAAGGTTTTTGTAGAACAACACGAAATGGTGGGGGTGTTGCTATACTTATTAAGAGCTTTATAGCTTTTGCTGACTTTGGCACATGTGATCACCTTTCCTTGGATTCTGACTTTGAGTTAGTAGGTACTAAATTAAGATATCAGTCTCAGAGTCTAGTTATTATGGGATTGTATCGAGCTCCTACAGGAGATATCAACATATTTTTTAAATGTCTTGATGAAGTCCTAAAAACGCTTCTTATAAAAAAGTTTAAATTTGTTATTTGTGGGGATTGGAATATAGATGTTTTGAGAGACCATACTAATAGGTACAGATTGAAGGATTTGCTGGCTACATATGGCTTGCGATGGTTGGTGAGCTCACCTACTAGAGTGACTGGATCCTCTGCAACCGCAATAGACAATGTCATTTCAAATATTTTTTCTAATAATATCATGGTGGAGATCATTCAATCCGGTATTTCTGACCACTATGCTCAGGGGATAAGTATTATGGACTTTGGTACTAAGCATGTTTTCCGAATTAGAGAGATCAGGAATCTGCACCCAGGTAATATCAAACTTTTGAAATATCTTTTACATAGTGAAAATTGGGATAAATTAAATTATATTAACGGTACAGAAGCCAAATTTGAGTTTTTTTATGATTCATTCTTGTTCTTTTTAAATATAGCTTGTCCATTAAAAACAGTAAAGAGTAATATAAATAACAAGAGTAATAATCAATGGATAACAAAGGGAATTCTAATTTCCCGGCAAAAACTAAAACTGTATTATGAAATCAACAAGTCAACAAATAATGAATTATTTAGAGATTTTTACAAAAAATATAAAAAAATTTATAGAAAAGTTATCAATGCTGCTAAATCTTATGAAATTAATAAAAAAATCATAACTTCCAATAATGTTGCCAAGGCATCTTGGGAAATGATAAATAAGTTGAAATCTAACAAAAAAGTTAATGAGTTACCAACAGAAATAGAAATAGAGGGGAAAATATGTTGTGACCCCAGTATAGTCTCAAATGCTTTTAATAATATCTTTAGCAGTATTGCACTTCCTGGACAAACAATAGGATCAGCTAGTAAGGGGACTGTTTGGGTGCCGGCTTCCATGATGCTTTCACCTGTGTCGGGAAAGGAAATCGCTGAAGTTTTGAGGCAATTAAAATCAAAACACTCCTTTGATATTGATTGTGTCTCTACCTGGCTCATTAATCAATGTTCAGAAGAACTTGTAGAGCCCCTTTATATTTTAATAAATTCATCATTTTCCGAGGGTGTCTTCCCCAGTAAATTAAAAAGCGCAAAAGTCATTCCCTTATTTAAAAAGAGTGAAAAACTTGATGCTAAAAATTATCGACCAATTTCCTTGCTACCAGTATTCAGCAAAGTCTTTGAGAAGCTTTTCCTAATCAGGCTGTTGGGTTTCTTGGAAAAGTTTCAGATTATTTCAAAAAATCAGTTTGGATTTCAGAAAGGGAAATCAACAATTGATGCCATTGTCAATTTGATTGACTATATCGTTCAGAGTGTGGAAAAAAGTGAAAGCATTATAAGTATTTTGCTTGATCTATCCAAGGCTTTTGACTCTGTACATTTTGAAATAATGCTGGAAAAACTTGAATTGATTGGAGTGAGGGGAACACCTCTCTCTTGGGTAGACAGTTATTTGTCCAACAGGACTCAACGTGTACAGGTTGCAGGAAGGCTTTCTAATAAAAACCTAATTAACTATGGAGTCCCACAGGGATCAGTTTTAGGACCCGTTTTATTTCTTTTATATATAAATGACTTATGCTCATCTGTATGTATTGATAATTTGGTTCAGTATGCAGATGACACAACGATTAGCTTAGGAGCAAGAAATGTTCAAATCCTTGAACAGAAAGCGTTTATCGAAGTCAATGCTGCAAGTCAGTACTTTACTGAAAATAATTTAACTGTCAATCAAGACAAAACAATTTATTTATACTTTAACTTAAACAAAAATAGTGCAAAGTTCAGGCCAACTGTTATGTTGGGGGATAATATTATTAAAGAGGCAAGTTCTGCTAAATTTTTGGGGTTGGTCATTGATAACCAACTATCTTGGAAATTTCATACAGACAATATATGCAAAAAACTTTGCTCTGGAATTTTTGTATTAAGAAATCTCAGGCACTATTGTAATCCATCCACAATGTTAACAGCCTACTATGGGCTTATACATCCTCACTTGAACTATGGAATCATAGTATGGGGTGATTGTTCATCTCAACAAGTGAAAAGGCTTTTTAGATTACAAAAAAAGTCAGTACGGCTTGTAGCACATATAAATAATATGGGGTCATGTAGAAATGCTTTTCGGGAGCTAGGAATATTGACACTTCCTAGCATGTATATTTTTGAAGTCATTTTATACATTAAATACAAGTGTAAAACAACACTAAATAAGGATGTACATGACTATGGTACCCGATTTGGAAGTTACTTACGTCTAGGCCAACATAGGCTCAGTAAGCACAAAAAGCTACCATCACAAGCTGGTGTAGCATTGTTAAATAAATTACCTGAAAGCTTAAAAAATATTGAAAATTATGTCACTTTTAAAAAAAGCCTTAGACGACTTTTGTTGTCTGGATCCTTTTACTCGGTGGAGGAGTTTATTGACTGGTAGTATTCCTCAGCTCTTGCATATTCTTGTGGTCGGGTGCGAGCATGTGCTGGAGTTTGTAGGGGACTGAATGTTTCATAAGTTGGTACTTTGATTGTTTAAGTTGTTGAATTTAGTCCTGTTTCTGTATTTATTTGTATTGTTGGTTTTACTATTGTTATTATTCTTTTATAGTTTTATTATTTATTAATTTTTAGGTGCTATATCAGCTATTGTTATTTTGGGTTTATTATGTTATGTATAGGACTAAGCTGTAGTTATTATAATGACGTTGCTATGCACCTTGTGGTGTTTCTGCTATAAATAAATAAATAAATAAACTGAAATATCTAAAAAAAATATTCTGGCAAAACGTAGTTGTTGTGAACCACAACTAAAAATATATAGCTTCATTTTAAGCAGTTCGACCTTGGAAAATCTAAATTTCATGCACGCAAAGCTGTTAAAAAAAGCATGATTAAAGAGGGGAGGCCAGCTTGAGAAAAGTTTGACATCCACCACTAAAGTATTGGAATATTTCTTGAAAACCTTATAATAACGTTGGAATATGTTAACATCATATGTTCATGCTTTTAAAACCTAATGAACCAAATGACAACTATCAAAATAATATATAGTCCGGCAGTTAGATAATCTACTGATCATACTAAAGATTTAGATTTTGTGCGATCCACATTTCTTTAAAACACATTCATTATTATGATGCCCAAAACATGAAAAAATGTTGTATGGAGAATATTATTAAATAGAATGCATTGAAATTATGCAAAACTAAAATTCAGATAAGTAGAACAATGTAAGCCTACATAATTTTCAGATAATGATAGATAAGTTACAAGACTTTTATGGTCTATCCAACAAAATAGTTAAGGAGATCATTAATGATATTGTAGAACCACTGACCTTTCTTTTTAATGTGGCAATGAAGGCGGGTACATTTCCAAATTCTTTAAAAATTACAAAAACTGTACTAATCTATAAAAAAGGGAATAAATTATGTCCCTCAAGCTATAGACCAATATCCTTAGTACCAATTTTAAGTAAGGTTTTTGAGCATTGTATAAAGGACCAGTTATATGGGTTTTTCATTAAAAGTAAACTGTTTTGTAGAGAACAATTTGGTTTCCTTCCTGGGCTAAACACCACTAAAGCTGTTGAAGCGTTGTAGAACATGTTTTATTAAGTTTTGAAAATAGAGAATACATTTCAGCTACACTAGTAGACTTATCTAAAGCTTTCGATAGTATTCCCCATAAATTACTTCTAGAAAAACTGTATTCTTATGGAGTTACAGACATTGAACTAGATTTGTTTCGATCTTATCTCAGTAATAGACAGCAAATGGTTGTTCAAGGCCAGGATAAGTCTATTTTGAAACTATAAAAATTGGGGTACCACAGGGATCAGTTCTAGGTCCTTTCCTTTTTATTGTGGCTGTAAATTACTTTTCCATTAATATGCCCTGTAAGACTATTTTGTATGCGGATGACACCACGTTTTTAAACAGTGGTAATAGTGTTGAGGTCTTAAAGTTAGAGCAGGACAAAGCATTAGGAAAAGCTTTGCATTGGTTCAAAGCAAACTCTCTTGTTGTAAACCAAAGTAAAACTGAAAAACTTGTATTTTCACTGAACAGTTTGAATACAGATTGGACCACCAAAACTGTAAAATTGTTAGGTAAGCATTTGGATTGTCAGTTAAATTGGGAGCATCATGTAACAACTCTATGTAGCAAATTGTCTAGAGTTACCTATTTGATGCGCAAATTGAAGGCTTGTGTCAGTATGGACATACTAATTAGTGTGTATTATGCATTTTGCCATTCACATTTGACGTATGGTATAACACTATGGGGTAACAGCAGTGGTTCTAAGAAAGTTTTTGTGTGGCAAAAAAGAATAGTCAGGTATTTTTCTTTAAAGAGATTAGCACTAAAATATGTTTTAAATGTTACGTGCCGTTTTATTTTACATATACTTATTTTATTTTTTACAAGAGTTCAAGCATGAGCTGCAATGCACTGTGTATTTAAAATACTCCCAATATGGGGGTTGGCAGCGAAACACGAAATGCACCGTGTATTGAAAATACTCATAATATGGGGGTTGGCGTACGAAGCACGCAATGCATTGTGTATTGAAAATACTTCCAATATGGGGGTTGGCGTGCAATGCACTGTGCGTCGGCCGCTTCTCATAGTGTTCAGTGTCAAGCTCACATGTTCCTTAGCAGTGAATGTATTAAGCCCCATACCCCGGTCTAGCCCCTCCCCCCCCCCTAGAAAATATCATATGGGCACCCATGCGCAGAATATTTGATTAAGGAGATTTTTCTTGATGGGAAAGGGCATATTATAGGAAAAATTTAGGACATATTATAAACATCAAGACTGGTTTTTAAAATTAGTAGTACGAATTGTTATATATTTAGTGTTTATTAGTTTTGAATAATTCCATGATAATCACTATTAAACAACAGCAAATCGTAATAGTATACACTCTTTTTGACATATTAGACTTGTAACCCACAGCGATATACTGCCAGCATTGCTTAGTTCCAATGATTTATTATTTTGTGCTTTGGGATTATGGTTATTTATTATTTGAAGAGTTTTATTAACTTTTGATTAAAAATTAAATAAAGTGGTAACTGCAATGATTAAATCAAGTAGTACAAAATAAAAAAAGGACAAAATAACTACAGTATTATGCACGTTAAATACTTAGTAGTTGTATAAACATAAACTGATCATCTGGTTGTAGGATGTAGGCATATTTCAAAACTAAATGTCCAATATAAACCTAGGACTTGACCTACAAATGATGAAGAATCCAGGACTAGAACTTAGAAGTAAAAAGATAGAAGTAAAAAAGTAATAAACAATAATGTAAATTGTAATTGAAAATTGTGGCTTGCGCAGTCCTGGGTTTTTCATAATTCTCATTATTTGGAGGATAAGGTTTTGACATAATATAAGCCAAGAAATCTAGGCTTTTAAAAACAAAAAATTACGTTTGCCAAGTTTTGGATCTTTTTTCTGAGTTTAAATAGAAATATATTTAATTCAAATTGGAAACTAAAATAGCTGTGACATCACACGTAGTAAAATAATTGGATTATTTGTTTAGCGTGTTTATTAACTGCATATGCAAATATAATGTGCGTTTAAAATATACAAATTTTATGTTTATGTTGATGATAATTTTATTTTTGTGCAATTTGTAAAGTATGTAATTATATACTCTCTCAGAAAGATTGCGTACTCTCCCTTTCAACTATAAGCTCTTCAATCAAGTTCAACGACGAATATCGTCTGTGGATCATTTTTTGCTATCTAATGCATATCCATAATGAAGAAAAACGTCAAAGATTTGAAATCTTATTTGCAATATGAATTAGTCCCTTTTCCTTTGGAATTTTTAATGAGGGTAGGATGAAGAAATCGACGTAGTATGTGCTCTACAAAGAGTTCAATTTAAATATGTACGTGTGACAGGTTTTGACATTGTTATGTCAGAGAAACAACATTCTTTAATGACCTATCACCAAGTTCAGATGTGGTTGGGACAGAGCTGCTTCCTCAGATGTGTGCTAAACGCCAACGATTTTTTAACCCCGGTGCACAGTGAGCAGAAGGCTGCGCCAGATAAGATATTTAAAATTATTTTTGTTAATGCACAAGGTTTGTACCACCTCCAAATGTGGATACAGAAAGGGAACTGCCAGGGGAACAGTCTTAATGAAGGACCCCTCTTGGGCAATGAGGATGAAGGACAACATCAATCCTCTACCAGTCATCCTCGAAGATTTATCTACTTTCTCAACTGATGAAGAAGAAAACAAACCAGAGTCCACCCAAAGACCAAGTTCTCGTGACGAGTCAGGAATTGATAACAATTATTACTGTATAATATTGATTAATATGTTATGAAATGAAGTGTAAAACAGTTAATGTGTTAATAAAAAAAAATATGAACGAATTGTTGTTGACTCTCCAATGCCTTCGGAGCGTGAAAGTGCAATTAATATAAAAGGAAGAATATTTTCAGTCAATGACAAATCGTTTCTCATCTTGTAAACGTGTAGGAGGAGAGATGCAGTCCGTTACGGAGTTGTAACTTTCTTAGTTAAATGGAATTTGTTGTACTGCCAAGGCAGGTTCGAGGAGAAATAGAAGGGATGACACTCCCATTAGGCCAGACACGCTCCTAGTCTGAGGATACTGTACCTGTGCATCTACAGAAAATGGAGCTTAACACATAATCGGAGGCTGGAGATGATAGGCCATAGAATGTGGTTGCTAATCCGTCAGTGTTGTTTTTTGTTTCGCTATTGTTGATTTGCCTTTCCTAAACATTGCAGAGGTAGTGTCACATCCACTGAAACTATGAAGGAAGAGAATTCTATCGTTAAATTCAAGTCTTTGGAGTTTCTGATACAAAAACATCTGTGTTTCTGCCTTTTCCCTTCCAGGTTTGACGAAGATGTTGTTAGTTGCTGATGATAGTGGTATTAGCAATACTAGCAGGTCGATATCCTCTCCAACAACAGCAACTGTTCGATGTAGAGGAGATTTGTCAATAACACATCCCACGATATCGTGTCAGCATCACCAGCAGCAACTTGTGTTTTAATTCCTGCATCAATCATTTGTTGTGAAAGCAAGCTAGTCAGCCTTGTCTTTTGTTTTCATTTGAAAAAAAAATTGTTCTTGTTGAACGGTCACCGTCATATGCAGTTCAAATATCTGCAGATTTCTTTCCTCGTCGCTTCTGCTCACCCTTTTAGAACTGTTCACATCAGTGTAGCCATTAAAAAGTGCAGTTATTTCATAAGTTTCTCAGTTCCAACCAGACCGGTTAAGAGGGGTTCTACTGTATTTGGGATTAAATTTTCACTAACTCAATACTATATCTTCAAAACTATAGCAAATATGAGCAAAATGAATAGGATAATTTTTGAAGAGAATTTACTGTCGTTTAATTTTGTATAGGGTTAGTTTATCGCTAAACTCAATATTTCTCGAGTTAGTTTTATAAAACGTGTAAAAAAATACTTTTGATGGTTCCTAAACCTCCCGCTCACCCCCCACCTTCGGGGAATTTTAGTATGTTGTACAGAACACTCGAATGAGCAACTATGCCAAGTTTCAAAACTTCGGGATTTTTGAAAGATCTCCAACTTCCCAAAGTATAAAATAATATAGAATAGGACCATAAGTCAATTTTAGAAAGAGAGCATTTTTATTTTTGAATTTAACTTAATTTATATTACAAATGTTTTTTAGAAAGAGAGCTTAATAATTAGAAGCATTTTAACGTAAAGGAAATAAATATAAAAGGGCAGACAATTTTAAAGTACATTTCAGTAGAATAAAAATAAAAGGCAGACAATTTTTTAAATCAATTATTTTAAATTTAAAAGTAGGGTTTAAGAAGATAGACAGTCCATGTACTAACGCCAAGACGCGGAAATTATACGAGTTTCAAGACGCAGTTAGAAAAACAACGTCCAAAAGTCTAGACGAGATAAGCGAACACCTGCAAGCCAATTCCTGGAGAAACGGCCTACGTGCGTTCACACGCAAGATCCACAGAAAGAATGCATAGCTAGCATCCCAAAGATCTGACGCAACTTTCAACATCTATAGGTGGTCAGACGTTTTCTGATTGGTGGAGAGGAAAGAGACGCCAGCCGAATGTAGCGTGTGAGAAGGACGCTAAGGACACTTATCAACGGGAAGTCAAGCAGTGAACGTCGCTAGAAGTGTTGCGCGTTATACGTTATGCATTTAACAGTTTAATCATGTAACAATTATTATTTTTAAACTACAAGTACAAAGTAGTATCTCATCGTCAAATGGTGTATAGTGCGATCGCTTAAATTAATGTGACAGTAAATCGGACACGAACATGAATTAGGCTACGAAAGTTTTTTGCGCGTGCGAGTGGGGTTTTCTTTTTTTTTAAATTAATAAGTTTGTGGTCTGCTTTTCGTAAGTACAGTGCACTTAAAATTCTTTTTTTTTTATAAATCACCAGCTCTCTTTAAATTTATAATCTATAGTTTGTATGTATTTGAATTTATTTTTCTTTGTCGTATATTTTATGATATTAATAAATGTCAAAGGTAATTTCTAAATCGTCTGCTTTGTTTGGCCTAATCTAATCCTCTTCACCATCATATCAATCAGGTCATTGAATTCACTACCCGAGATAGAATAAAACTAAAAGTAGAGTCTTGCAATCCAACTGCATTAAATCAAAATCAAGTTTATATTTCTTTTATTTATTTTTTGTAAGCTGAGCATCTTACATTTTTTCTCCTATTTTGGCTAATTTGACTGGACTGTAAACAAAATCGTATGTTTAAAGTTAAAATAACGCCTAGTTAACCAATTATACAAAAATCACATATATTTACAACTTAACCCTTTCCACTCGAGTGTCGGGGCAGCCCCGTACCCCTACTAATCCGCACGAACTCCTATGTTGGGCGAGCCCCGAACTCGCTATGATAACGTTCTTTGATTGCATTTGAACAAACGTAGTTACTTTGTTGAAGTTTGAGATGTGCTGCTATCTGTGGAATTTTTTTAGGACCATTTGAGTTCAGTTTCTGTGGTAAATAAATCTTAGAAAATGTAATGTTTGCCGTCTTTGGCCGGTCTGTAAACAGCTGTCTGCTCTCGCCGTTGTTTGGTTCCAACTTACTACGCAGCGTTTTAGTGAACTTACGCGTTGTTTAGTTTTGTTGTACTAGGTTATCGTGTGTATTTCACAGTTTATTTTTGAATATTGTCCTTTTTATAATAATAATGATTGTTGTGAATTAAAATGAACGAAGACGACGGCAGTTTTTTACAAAATGACGTTAGTGGCGACGGAACTTTTGTTTCGAACCTGAGTGATTAAAATATTACCAATAAATTTTGAAAAAGCTTTTCTAACTAGTTTTGATCTACATAATACTGTTGTTAAGCAATATAATAAATAGTTGAGGCAATTTTGTACAAGTTGGTGTCAAAACTAATTTTTTTACAAAAAAACTTGTCTTTCAATTATAATTTATTATTGTCTAAAACATGTGTAAATCACTTAATTTTGTTTATAATGATATAGACAACAAAAAACAAGCAACAAATATAGGTCTTCCCATTGAAATTTTTTCCAAAATTCTTGTTTATTCCGGTTTTTTGTTACAAATTTATATTTTTTTCAATAAATAAAAATTAAAAACATATACTTGAAAATAAAAATATATGTTTTTTTTTTCATACCAATCTATACTTTAGTCATAGAAGAAACTACAAAAACAAATCAGCCTTTTAGAACTGACAGAAATACTTTTTTTGGAGTAAACATGTTACAGTGCAATATTCGCTCAAAATTAATCTGACCTGATAGCAACACTAGGTCCCCAGTAATTCGAGTGGAAAGGGTTAAGCAAACACCTTGTCAGTTTTTTATTTTAACACATTTAAAATTTTTGTACACTGATATTTTTCGAAACATTCACCGATATGGAGTCCGGGATTATTGAGCATGTTATAAAAAAGAAAACTGTACTTTTCCTTTCTTTCCCAAGTCGTCTATCGTTACAAACAGCGCACTCTTTTGTTTTGCCTCCTGGCAGTTGATAGGGCCGGTGCCACTTGCTATATAGTATTTCGTCACAACAAAACGCAAAAATACATTGTTAAAATGCAACATATGTTTCTTGGCCAGTGCTGCTGGCCTTCCGAGCATTCAACGGTTTTTATCTTGGCCAGTACCACTGGCCATCCGAGCGACAGAAACAACTGATGTGGAATTAAATCCAAGTTGTTGCGTAAATGGCCGCGGCCAGTACAAAGACAACTTATAAACACACTTGCACAATTCATGAATGAGTGTGCGGAAAAGTTAAGCTGTAGGCCTATTTATTCTGAGAAAGTTACAAAGAATGTGCACTCAGCTGTTGTTTTCCAACTAATGTCGTTCTAATAACTTGCACTGTAAGTACAAGTTTGGCAAGGTAACTATTGGCATTGTTAAAAGATACATTTATAGTTTTTTTTCAGGTCGGTCACAGCCTCGTTATTTTTACATTGCGATAGCATTTATGACTCAAGAGCAAGAAATTTAAAAAAAAACATTAGGGCTCCTCATCATTCATCGAACGGGCAGCAAGAGTGATTTTATTTTTGAGAAAAATACCAGATATATATTCAAATTTCAAGAGTGTCACCGTATATACTCTACAAATTCTTTAGTTATGCGTTGGTAAATGTTTTAAATACCTCAAATTCAATTACAAAGGCTAATTATAGATGAGTGTTAATTGTAATTTAATTTCTGTGTGAATGGCTGTGATACACAGACGGGCAGACAAGATGAAACCATAAGTCTAGCATTTCACTTAAAATAAAACTTGGTAACCTAATGGTATAATACAACCTATAATTCAGATGTTTTTATTTTAAACCCCCGACTTTGGAATGCTGTAAAAATTCCAAAACAAATCTTTGAAAATAGCAATTACATCACTGGATTTGTCATTTTGTTGTACCTGTTATATAATAATTTTAAAAGCAACTAAGACATTACATAAATCAAAATTGTAATTAGCCTACATGTTTAATGATATTAAAAGAACTATGTAATAATTCGTAAAACAATCTATAGTGAAGTAGATGAATAAGTTATGTTGTTCTTACTTTTCATGTACGAGCAGGTACCATAAACAATTTTTGTCAGTTCTGTATTTGGGTTTCCTGTAATCAAACACCTTCCTATTTTATCACTAAAGGTGGTAAAAAATGAAGGAATATTTACTTAAGGATAATGAAAGCGACATATATAGACATGGCAAAATTATAAGGATTCCTCCAAAAACAAAATCCTAATCAACTTGAATGTGTAGGTCAAATTTGATGAGTTGTTAGTTAATTGAAATTATGGACATTTCACACAAAAATAATAGCCCCTTAAATATTATTGATACTGCAATTTTGAAATATGCTTACATCACAGGCACTAGTTACCGAAAAGAAACCATTTTGTCAGTCATCACTACTCAGTAAATCAAACATTTAAAAAAAAGTGGTATAAAAATTTTAACTTCCAAAATGAATAGTAACAGGTTACCAATATTTTGTACATGACCAAGTACAGTACAAATTGACAATTTACTTACAGTAGAACCCCTATTAACCGGCATCGGATCATCCGGCCTATCCCATGGAACAAAAGAGTTTTTTTTCTCTTACAGATTATATTACTGTAACTGGCCGAAGTCTCAAACATTGATTGTTTGACAGACATTTCCTGGAAAATAAAGCTGGATGACGCAACTTTAGGTGTGCAATGTAGTGTTATGGCACTGTGACAGGCAGAACAGGGGAGGGGGAGCATAAGTTTTATTCTTCTCTTGCTTCCGCGGTAACTGTATTCTTTCTTAGAATCAATTGACAAAGCGGCATCCTTTGTTTCTTTTTCTTCGTCTGTTGCTTTGTCGGAACCTTTACTGAATTTCGTGGGAGCAAAATATGTAATATTTGTAATTGAGTAATATGTTGAGCAGCAAAAAAATTCAACGGCATTAGTCGTGATGAACGTACGAAAATGGAGAGACTTGGCTTTAAAAAAAATCTTTGAAAGTTAAAGAACAGGAAAAAATAACCGATTTCTTTAAACAATAATACAGTACGGTACATGTAAAAGTAGGCCTAAATTCAGTTTTCAAAGTATATGTAAGTTTAAAATGTTTAATTTCTAGGTGTTTGTTTATGTATACATACAATAAAAATTGTGTTTGTACATACAATAAAATGAGTTGCAATAACGTCTTATTTGCTTATTTATGAAATATGTAGGTTATTTTTTAACAAAAATCTATTTACTACGGGAACCTCGGATCAACCGGCCAGGGTCTCGATCCCGACCAGACCGGTTAGAGGTGTTCTACTGTACAATTATTTAAAGATTTTGTGGGTATTTTTACAGGGCTGCAAAGTCAGGGATCTACAATAAAACTCTAATAGTAGGACATTACTCTTGACACAAATACAATTGTAATTATACTGGGTAATTGATAAAAGTGTAGCATTTCAATTATTGTTTGCCTCCAGAATTGTTTTTTATTGGTCTTTGACAACTTTATATACTTTGTGCAGCTATAGTTCTTGCTGAAGTCCGATTTCGAAGCTCTATATCTTTATTATGAAACGTGAGCAACTGATTATTATATTTAGGAGTATTAATGAACGAACATTAAACCCCCAAAATGAGGTTAACCGAGGGCCTACGGAGCACTGTCATCTGACTGGTTTAACGATCTTACAACAACAACACAAGTAACCAGCTTCGATAAACAATGCACGTACATAAAAACTAATTATAATGTTAGACACTAGTAGGGTTACAAGGTGATCCACCCATAACCATAATTCAGTTACGATACGGGACTATTGTTATAACTGCCCCTGGGAAACCGGTAGCTACGCACAGTTGTCTTGGCCGGCCACAATTATAATTTTAAACATAATCAAAAACATTTATGCCGTAACTTATAGTGAGCCCAGTCGAAGTCCTGTTGGTATCTGCCGTTGCTATAACATTGCCGCCTGACTGCACAACAATTCAGTGACACCCAATCCTAAACTGATCCTGAGTGCATCACAAATTATCAAGTCTTGAATACTACTCTAAACTATTGCATGGACTTTGTCCTTCAAGTTAACAAGAACTGACATAATTGTTGCAACAGTAGTGGATGGTGAACTTATGTCCTCACTACATGTGATGATGTATAGAGTTATTATGGGGAGATTTTTAACATTAGTGTAAATTTTCCAAATTTGTGTCAATGCTACATTTTGTGATTGTTACAGGCTACATATTATATGAATTTAGACTTTTGTGTTGCTAGAAAATTTGTTGTCTTTTGCCTAAGATTGTGCTTAGAAATCCTTGTTTTTAACTGTTTCTGCAATTAAAAGTGAGGGCAGTCTAACAACACTTTTAATTTACAAATGCCAGTTTGTTAGGTTTTTGTTGGCATTGAAACCCTCCTTTTATAAATTAATTGTGTATAACAACGGAACAAATAAACTGTTTGGCATTAAAGGACAGGTAAATAAAATTAAAAAATATACATGTTAGTTTTTTTAAAATCAATATAATGTTACAAATATGGAGTGAACAAAATTAAAGGTTTTAAAATATACATAAAACATAAAACCATTTCTATATAAAACCACATGAACACCAATTAAAATACAATTTCCTTTAAAGAAATATACACACTATCATTAAACAAAAATTATACAAAGTTAAAATTGTGGATACTGTTAAGTTATCGATCACAAGTGATTTAAAATTGGTTCAAGTGTAACATCTAAGATATTTTATTAATAAGGGGTAAATATACCTTTATATTTCGGAAAAAATACTATTACTGTAATGTAATCAAAATTAAAGTAAAAATATTACATCATTTGATTTTTAAGTAACTAAAATTATAAACACTTATAATACGAAAACTATTAGTAGTATAAAATATACATTCTACGATAGGTAAAATAGGGAACATTCAACATTTTATATAATGTAAACACTTGGGTACTAGCTAGCTAGATGTTAACTGTAAATACAAGGAAAATAATAATAATTATTCTCTACCTATTTATGGATAGGTTTAACTGATCAAAAATCGCCCCAAAACCCTGCTATAGATAAGGTTTACGAAAAAATAACCATTTAAGTATA
The DNA here is from genome assembly GCA_018207615.1 of Philaenus spumarius. NCBI lineage: Eukaryota > Metazoa > Arthropoda > Insecta > Hemiptera > Aphrophoridae > Philaenus > Philaenus spumarius. Next base: position 530,759 of record JAGFPH010000447.1, on the reverse strand, counting down.
AGAAGCTACAGTAGAACAGGCCTACTGTATATTTTGAAATAAATACAAATTATTGGATAACACCTGTCTTTTCTGCAGAGCAGTACTTCAATTTGTCTCGTGTGATGGGAACTAATCGGTTTACAAACAAAACACTTATCTTTCTAAGCTGATATAAGTTATATTATGTTTAAGGCGAACAACTATACAGTATTCATAACAACTCCACCTAATAGGTAAATGATTTAGAATTTAACTTTCCATATCTCTCAGTTCTATACACAGATGACATCAATTTGCTAAGCTCTATAATTCTTTGCTACTTGCTAAAACCTGATTCTCTGTTAATAACTTTGTCATAAATGATAATAAAATGGAGCACATATTTTTTACTCTCAATAATGCTCTTTAAAAAAACAATGAAACTGTGATGGGGGATATGCTTGGATGGCAGGCTTACATGGCAACCACATATATCAAATTTGTGTAAAAAATTTTCTTGTGTAATTTAGCTGTAAAGAAAGCTGAAATATTATGTTAGCAAGGAGGTACTGGATTATTTCAATCGCTTGAATTATATCGTATTAGGATCTGGCGTAATTCCATCTCGGCTCATTGAGTGCTTTTATAGCAGAAAAAGCCAATCAGAATTATAAAATATCTTCCAGATAGACTATCTTGTAAAAAAAAAGCTGAAATATTATGTTAGCAAGGAGGTACTGGACTATTTCAGTCGCTTGAATTATATCGTATTAGGATCTGGGGTGATTTTTAGTGGGTGAAATATTCAATACAAGTGGAGTTGTCAATTAAGTAGTGCGAGACCTTCACCAAGTGCACTTTTAAGTAGTCAAACACTTGTAGGGTTAACACAAGACCTTCTTACTCCTTCCGCTGGACTGAGTAAATCTTACAATACTTTTATGCAACAGCAATATAAATTATTCAATAAATTACAGTTAATAGGTAAGGAGATGTGTGAAAGTATATGCCATTCAAAATTGGCTCAAGGGTTTTGCCTTTTATGAGCTAAATGAATATATGCAATGTTATGTATCTAATATTGTAGACTTGTTGTTAATGATTTTATTTTTAGTATATATTTATAAACACTTGTTCTTGTAAAATGTTTACTGGCAATAAATCATTGAATATTAAGCTCGCTGTTAATACTTTGAATAAACTATAAAGCTGCCTTCTGTTTCCACAACTACTATTAATATTACTGTTGTATAAGCTGTGTGTATTAAACTAGAGAAAAATGTTATGTATATCAAGAATAATGGTGCTTCGTAAGATTTGAAACCTTGTAATACACCCTTGAAGCTAATATATCCAATCTCTTTCTATTTGCCTATTTTCTATGTATAAAATGAAGCAACAGATCATCATATGTTTTCATTTTCAACCTACTTTCTTACCCTACTTACATGTACTGATTGGTAAGTCAATAATTTAAAATTAATTGCAATAAGCCTAGTGTTATAAAGAAATTCTGAAATTTTAATCCTCTGAATACACATTTTAAGTTCTCTCCAGTCTCTTTAAATTTAGTGTTGGTAACCTACTTGTTTTTCGTACAAAATCCAGTCTCTTAACGTTTCCCCCTATCTTTGAAATGGTAATACATCTTGAGTTCAATTGTATTGAATTTTCCTTGTGTAATTAGCTTATTGTATCCGTAGAGAAAAGAGTCTGTTAACCTAACATTTCTTGGTTTAAATTGTAGTTAAGTTTTGATTAACGAATTCATCTTTTTGAAAATACTCCCAATATGGGGGTTGGTGTGCAAAGCACACAATGCTCTGTGTATTAAAAATACTCCCAATACGAAGGTTGGCGTGCGAAACACGCAATGTATTGTGTATTGAAAATACTCCCTATACAGGGGTTGGCGTGCAATGCACTATGCATCGGCCGCTTCTCATAGTATTCAGTTTCAAGCTCAAATGCGCGTCCTTAACAGTGAACGTGTTAAGCCCCATACCCCGGTCTAGCCTCCCCCTAGAAAATATCATATGGGCGCCCATGGCAAGTTGGTTTGACAACAATTTGGAACAGACACTGGTGTAAAGGTAAGTCTACACAGAACATATTTTTAAAAAATTGTGTGAAAATAGTGTTGCAGTTAACATTGCTGCAATGAAACAAAATATTTCCGAATGGGCTAGGCTTTATTGTTGCCAGTGTTGTCCACCTTGGTTGGAGAATATTTCATGTTTCTGGGTAATATCTGTCACCTGACTCTTCGGAAGAGAGCACATTTATAGAAAGGAGAACTAGTCTCTAGTTTGCCCTTGCTACAGATCGCTAGTCTTGTAGATATTGCTATGGAGGCTCTTATATTATTATTACACTCAACAATTCTAGGCCCAATTGTATTAAGAAAATATTTATAGACACTTTAAACCTTGTGGAATTTTGAAAAAAAAGTAGCTATCCAAATTCAGGGCTCGTATTATTATTGCATTCATCCTGTCCGTTAAAAAAAGTTGCATCCAGAATGTTAGATTTTACTGTTCACATTTTGTCCCTTCTATTATCAAGTATTAAACAATTAACAGTTTGCAAAGTATTTTATACATATAGCAATGTTCCATGGGCAAAATGTTTCCCCCTCCCCTCCTAGGGAATGGAAAATATGTATATTAATAATTATAGTCAGGTATTTTTCTTAAAGAGACTATCACTAAAACATGTTTTAAATGTTATTTGCCGTTTGATTTTACATATACTTATTTTATTTTTACAAGAGTTCAAGCATGAGGTGTTATGCACTGTGTATTGAAATACTCCCAATACGGGGGTTGACGTTCGAAGCATGCAATGCATTGTGTTTTGAAAATACTCCCAATATGGGGGTTGGCG
>JAGFPH010000447.1:516338-527902 GCA_018207615.1 Philaenus spumarius | reverse complement strand
CAATGCATTGTGTTTTGAAAATACTCCCAATACGGGGGTTGGCGTGCGAAGCACGTAATGTATTGTGAAAATACTCCCAATACAGGAGTTGGCATTTGAAGCATGCAATGCACTGTGTATTGAAAATACTCCCAATACGGGAGTTGGTGTTCGAAGCATACAATGCATTGTGTTTTGAAAATACTCCCAATATGGGGGTTGGCGTTCGAAGCATGCAATGCATTGTGTTTTGAAAATACTCCCAATACGGGGGTTGGCATGCGAAGCACGCAATGCATTGTGTATTGAAAATACTTCCAATACGGGGGTTGGCTGAAAATACTCCCAATACGGAGGTTAGCGTGCAATGCACTGTGCTTCGGCTACTTCTCATAGTGTTTAGTGTCAAGCTCACATATGCGTCCTTAGCAGTGAACGTGTTAAGCCCCCCTAGAAAATATCATATGGGTGCCCATGCAATGTTACAGTTGGTAGATATCTGAAAACATTGCCTAACTTGTGGCCAAAAATGTTGTTTAGCAACAATGTGGGAAATATGCAATGCATTGTGTTTTGAAAATACTCCCAATATGGGGGTTGGCGTGCGAAGCATACAATGCATTGTGTTTTGAAAATACTCCCAATACGGGGGTTGGCGTGCGAAGCACGTAATGTATTGTGAAAATACTCCCAATACGGGAGTTGGCGTTTGAAGCATGCAATGCACTGTGTATTGAAAATACTCCCAATACGGGAGTTGGCGTTCGAAGCATACAATGCATTGTGTTTTGAAAATACTCCCAATATGGGGGTTGGCGTTCGAAGCATGCAATGCATTGTGTTTTGAAAATACTCCCAATACGGGGGTTGGCATGCGAAGCACGCAATGCATTGTGTATTGAAAATACTTCCAAGACGGGGATTGGCTGAAAATACTCCCAATATGGAGGTTGGCGTGCAATGCACTGTGCTTCGGCTGCTTCTCATAGTGTTTAGTGTCAAGCTCACATATGCGTCCTTAGCAGTGAACGTGTTAAGCCCCCCTAGAAAATATCATATGGGTGCCCATGCAATGTTACAGTTGGTAGATATCTGAAAACATTGCCTAACTTGTGGCCAAAAATGTTGTTTAGCAACAATGTGGGAAATATTTGATTGCTTGTAACAAATATATACCTTTAGGATTAACCCAAATTATTTAAAATATTAATTCAATTCAGAATAAAGATAAACTCTCCTGCTAGAGATTGTTAAAAATAACTCTAAAATTAACTATACACCGTTACATTTTATAAATATTGTGAAACTTAGTGCTTAAAAACTTAATTATGAAATTGAATGTAATACTGTAATTGTAAGATTTAATACATATAATCCCATTACGGTTTTACTATACAGTATAAATAAAGCAGTAATCTCTAAAAATAAATCAATTAAAACATGAACTAATAGATATTAATGTCACAAGGGATGAAACTGTTTCTTGACATCGTTCGAAGGGGGTGTTTGTACGACAAGGCGAAACCGAATTGTACAATCCCCTGAGCATTGTAAAGAAGCAGTTATCACATGTAACGTACAATATTTTACCTAACCCCATTTTTAGAATATGGAAAAAACAAATTTTATTTTGTTAGTAGAATTCCGAAGTATACGCTAGTCTATGAATCGGTGTTATTTAAACAATACAATTTTGTTTAGTAGTACTGTAATGAAATTAATGTGCTATAACAAACAAGCAGCTGTTTGAAACGTGATGTAATCGTAACTTATGGACTCTTTAAATCACTAGAGATGTAAAGTACTCCTGGTATAGGACAGTTTAACACATGGGGTTAGGTAAATATACTTTCATGCTAATTTTAACAAATTTACTACACTTAATAAATAAATAACATATTTTTATACATCTTTGTCCCAATTGTATCAGGTGTAATTAATGTATGCTGTTTTGAGTTGTTCTATTCTAACTTATCCTAACCTTTCTAAAATTAAACTTAAATATTATGCTATTTAGACTCCAATACTATTTGGATAGACACGTATATGTACAAAAAATTCTTATAAATATATATTTACATAATAATTATTCTTGTTATTAACAGGGAATTTCTATTTTTGTTTAAATTCATTCAATGTGTTTTTTACATTTTTTTAAAATACATTTTATATTTTCCATTAAAATCTATAAATGTGATTACTTAAATAAATTAACATATTGTATGAATAAATACATGAGTAACTATTTTTAAAAGCCTTAGTGGTAGTTTTGTATTTATATTTGTAATAATTAATCTCACTAACTATTTAATCTCCTTATTTTAATTTCATGTATGGACATTTGAACACTTTTTTAACCTCTTGGTTTTATTAACATAAATCTAGATTATCCGTTTCTTAAAGCTATTATTTAACCCTTAACGGGCGGCTAGTGCCTTAGACGCCGCACGACCCAACCTCAAAGCGCGGTTAGCACCTTTAAACGCAAATACAATAACACGTGCTTAGATGATTCCATAGTTCACAAAACTTCCAATAGAGTGCTGAGTGATGTTCTTTGAGTATGTTTAGACCAAATCAAAAATATAAGCAATGTCTGTTACGCTTAATCGGTCTGTGTTCTGTCACCAGAGCAAATGAGTCTACTATCGCAACTGTTCTCAGCGCAACTTACGCCTATAGACGCATCTGTTTCACTCAGCTGTTACTTGTTTGTTTGTACTTATAGCTGACTGATATTCATTCCGAAGTTTTTATTTTGTATAAGTTCTTGTTTTTCTTAGTTTAGTATGTAATTATATTATTTTTTAGACAACAATAAGTATTGCTTTTATGTATTTAGTTTTTGAATAATTGTAAATTCTGCTAAGTTTAGTTAGATTTTTTTTTTAATTCTTAAAAAACATTTAAAACAATTTTAAAATTAGTTGAGTATTTTTCGTGTGTACTTCTTAACCCTAAGAATCAAAATTTAAAAAGAACATTGAGAAAATAAATATATATTTCTTTAACTCTAAATAAGCGGTAGCCCATATTTTAGCTTAGCGCTTTAAGGGTTAATGATATTATGTAATCATGCTAACACCAAAGGCAATGCTCAAGCTGGTGATTAGAATCAGGAGAGCACACCTCTTCCACTTTAAATGTTTTTATTGGATTATTCTTTACATTTTCCAACAAAATAAAACAAATTTTGTTTGCTTTTTTTTATCAATATTTGGACTATAGTCCATAAGTTTTTTGTCAACCCACTATAATTATTCAATTTGAAATGAATTGTGTGTTCTATTTAAGCGGCTATTTACATCATCAGCTAAGGCAATCTCTGAAAATTCTTCACTAGTTTTTCTACCTCAGACATTTAATATTTTTAAACTATATTTTCTGATAAAATTTACATTTCAAGTACATATTCACTAAGCCTTATTATCAGTGTAAAAATATACAAAATTTCAATTTACTAAACTTTCTGAAATCAGTTGGCATATGCGAACAAAATTTCATGGCCTGTTTTTGGAGTTTGGTGAATCTGAAAATTACAACTTTTCTAGATAGACACATTGAACTCATAAAAGAATTATTGCAAATAGCTCTGATACAGCTAAATGGCAGTATTTTGAGTCTCAAAAGCGGACAGGGGAAAACCTTGCCTCTTCCTGCCCTTGGTTGAATCTAGATCCTAGACTTACAATTAGTTACTAAAATTACAATAATTAAAACCTAAATTTGCTTAACTGTTTAATATGTGACAAATTGAAGTACTTTTTTTCAGACAGGTATTGTTCAATAATGTTACATATAACTACAATTACACTCTGCCTTATTTGCTGTCTTTTAAAAATAATACTTTTTTTAGAATAATTCAATTATGTTACAAATGGAGATATTAAGCATTTAATACATTTTCATTGATCAGCTAATTATATATAAAATACTGACCCTTATGTCTCAGATTTTATACCCTGTCAACTTTTCATCCAATCATGGAATTTTCTACAATTTAATGAATTAGAATTTATTTCAAACCATCATTACTCATTTATAAACCATTTTTTTTTTTTTTTTACTGCATCGGTTCAGTAATCATCCAATTTATTTTATTTTATATAGCTAAAATTGTCAATAAAAAAAAGTATAATTTAGTCTTTATGAATACACACAGCAATGCTACATAAATATACATAGGGTAGTTTGAGAATAAAACAATAATTATGTATTATCGACACAAATTAGCAATAAATAGCACAGAAGTAAAACCGTCTGTTAAATGAAACTGCAGATCCGTTTGTATAACTTACTGAAAATAACAGAGTGTACAAAAAATTACCTGTAGGATGATCTCAGATTGTAATTTAATAAATAATTAAATTCAGTTAAAAGTAGCTGATGCACATAAACAGGATTAACACCACGGTTAAACGGTTGCTCAATCTTTCCTTCCGATGTAAAACATATTTCTGGTAAATTAAAAGTTTAAAACAATAAATACAATATTTGAACGCTTTATTTTATCGATTTGAAAATGCTTGATATGTAATAACACGAAATCCTTGAGCACCAATTTATATAAAAACCTCTTGAGGTCAATAAATTTCTCAAACGGTTCCAGAACTCTGGAAATTTTACTCAAAACTTCCACTATTTATCTTGTATTTTGTGTCCACTCTCGTTGGCTAACAAAATAAATTAAAATAGTCAATCGATCCGTGTATTTGTAGTCCCCCATCCTCTACTTAACGCCTCCATTTTATGCCCACAGGAAAGGACAAACGAATGACGATGAGCGGGATAACGTACACGGAAAAAAGCCAACATCAATAGCCCAAATCTGACGTTTGCATATCCACTGCTAACTAACATAGCTATCGGGATGAAGTTAGGGTCATTGAAACAGAGAATTCACTCAAATCACATAAATAAATTTCTTACTTTAAACTACTTCTCAATTATTAGTTTACAGGATTATATTTTAAAACTAGCTTTTTGCAATTTTTGTTATACTAAAGATCATGATGAAATTTAAGAGTTTAATTTTGTATATTTTTTGTATTTGGTTAATTACAGATGGAACATATTTTATTAATTTGAGAAACACTATGCTGAAACTTGCTTGCGCCTTCCACTTCATACACAACCATAGTATCTGGAAAGGTTGACAGATTTGATTGACCTCAAGAGGGTTTACATTTTTTGGGGAATCAATAATTTTTGACTACATAGAAATAACAATACAAACAATGGAATGAACATTACGAGAACCAGCTAATTTATCTGAAATAATGTTCCTTGATCGTTTATTTCAATTTATGCTGTATATTTAATTAAATACACTTACTTCTTTGTACATGCACAGTGGATTCATTATTATTTTATCACAATACAGACAGTGACTTGGGTGAATCAATAAAACAAACAATAACTTCTAACAAATATAAAAAGTGACTACATAGAACTTTTTTGCTGGTCAGTTTCTTCAGTATACTTGTGTTAGATTTTTATTTTGATAATAAATACCTGAAGATGGATTATAACCTGAAACGTTTACAAAGTGAAAAATAAAGAAAAGTATGAGATCCACTTAGGGCATGTAATCAAAAGTAAGTTTACTTAATTATATCTAGTGGATTTTAAGGTTTTACATCAATGATAAAAATATCTAAGTAGTTTGCCAATGTATTTATTTTGGCCTCGAATAATTTTGTATAGTGGAGATATTTTTTTTTAATTTGCAATCAATCAGTTTTTATGTTATATGTAACATATATGTTATATATGTTATATACTCATTTATAATAACGCTTGTTTAAAAACATGAACATTGAAACTTTCATAGGCCTACTTTATACCTGACATTATCAAAATCGGCATCAGTTAACATTATTAAATATTATGTTAAATGTATTCTCTTGATAAATCATCTTGAATAGCTTTCACACCGATGTCTTGAAGTCTGTAAGGTTAAATATATAGTAATTGCTTGTTTAAGCATCATGTTCTCTCAAATTTATAGCAGTAGCATTTTAATCAAGATGTAAAAACTCTAGTTAACCTCTAATAAATAAAAGTAAATATCTTAAAATTCACTAGATATAATGGTCATATGTACAGTAAAACAGTTAAAAACTTTTTTTTAAATATTTATATTTAATATTTGAAACAATACACTACAGTATTTCCAAAATTATAAAGGAGCTAAAATATTCGATTGAATAAAAATCATATAAAAATGGATATATTACATAGGAATTAAAAAGGGTCACACAAATTTTTTTTTCAGTCGCTATTTTATAATATTCTTGTAAATAAATTAAAAATAATCTCTTCAAAGGCATTTAATAAAATTCTTACAAATAACTTACAATACGTGCTGAATTTAACCAAGCAATCCAAATATATATAATAAAAGGAGTAGTTTTTAAAACAAATTAAAGTAACTATAATATATAACTGAGTATGTGTGAAAAATAAAATCACAGCTAAACTCTATACAACCTATTGTTTTATGCAATTACAGTAGTAATATTATGCATAAGAATGACTACTTTTAACACAGTTTGGCAATACTGTATACAGTACTTGAATGAATGAGCATGAACTTGTTATGCTAAATACAGAATACTTAAGTGTATTGTTTACATACCTGGTTCATGAAATGATGTGCAAGAGGAGGGTATTACAGTAAGAGTAAGGAAAAGGAAAGGATGAGGCAGAAGCTGCAACTAACCATTTCAACAATATCACGAGAAAAAGAAGAACAAGTTATAACTTTAAAAAATATACTGTCAAGTATTGAATGTTTACAGCGATGAATAATTTGTAAAGTTTGAAATATTTAAGCAAGTACAAAAGTTTCAATGTTCAGAAATTGAACATCAATTGTGAAGTCATGTCACTTCGATATTTGGATCCAACACAACAGGAATGTTATTCAATCAATCCTATGATAAAATACTAAATGTGCATCGACTTATTTAGTAAATGTGTATCTAAGAATGAAACGGAGGAAGACAAAAAAAATAGATCTATTGTCTGTTCTGTGTGAAATTAAGCATCTGCCCTCAAATCGACAACGTAAAAGACCAAGCGAAAACTAAATCTGAAAGTGATAATTTTTGATCAGCACAGAAACACGCCTATGGAATATACGAAGGAAAGAAAAGAGATATTGTTGCTCAATCGATCCTATTCACTCACAACATGAGGGGAGGGGCCTCCTTAGTCGAAAAAAATAGATGTTCCTTCCATCACTAATAACAGATTAAAATTAGACTAAAAAATGGGAATGTCATCAGACCGGACAGCGGTATTCGAAGAGGATCTCTGGCGTTCGCACTGTCTTCTGCGGTGTAGGATGGATGGTGGTGGGACCGGTTAGGGAAGGATAGGGTGTTATTGCATGAAATAATCTGGATGGTCGGTGTCTTTTTCAAACCTCTTGGCTTCTTCTTGCATGCTTTCCTTAATTTTCAGAATGGCTGCAGATTCAGTTTGGTCCTGCAAGCAAGATAAAGTTTGTTTCTGTCTCATTCTCTCTAAAGATTTTTAATGATATCCATTCAAATCACTTTCGTGAGAAAAAATGTGCCCTAGACAAATGAGGTCTAGGAATAAATGCTTAACACAACCGCAAAAAAATATAAAAATTATATCAACTTAAGATAGGAAAACAAAATTTTGTACGTCAAAATTTAAAAATATAATTAATGATAAAATTGATAGGAGATAACGAAATTGATTTGATCACGAAGAAATAACATTATATTCATGCAATACACCCTCCTCAACTTATGAGTGAGATGGCAGTAACAGTTAGTGCGTTCAAGTGGTAGGATAGGCTAACACACCACATTCATATTCATGTACATTTGGATCACCTTACAAAATAATAATAATAAATAAAAACATTATCATAACTCATAGAAACATTGAATTTCAGTCTTTAGTTTTAAATACAGCAAGTTATGAGCACAACACAATTAGCACCAATGTCTTCTTCTTAAAGCACTTTGAGCAATTATTCAAGGTTCTTGAAGAACTTACCTACCTCTATCTAAAACTAGCTGACACAATAAATATTGTTATGTTCAATCATTACTGAAACAGCAAAATGTATTCGCTTCCAAGAAATTTTGTACGATTCTGTTTCAGTTCAAACATAAAATATACTTCTTTTACTTTTTATGGTTACCTTAATAGGTCTTATATTGATGCAGAGAATTGTAAATTTTGACGTTTAGACAAATAAAATTAACTTCAACAAAAATCAAAATTAAATTCATGTAAAATACAGAAGCAATAAGAATATTATACATTGGATTGAGTTTTTTTAAAAGTTCGTTTTTTCTGTATAGTCAAAGTAATTAAATAAGCTAAACAAAAACACAAATGTATAGTCATATGTACTTGAAATTAAAAAACACAAAAAAAACAGATGATACTGACCATAAATAGCAGTGAAATTAAAAGAGAATAAAAGAAATAAATCATGTTTGATACAAAGTCCATCTTATTTAATTACTCTGAAAATATAAACAATATTTGTAAGAGTGACAAAACAGATTAACACAAATTAATATTTTTAAAAATAAATTATGAAATTCTATGATGGCAGAACAACCATCTAATAATCCTGCTTCTCTAACGGGTAACCGCCCTGAAATCTGAAAGATTTACGCCTGATGCTGAATGAAGAAACAAAGATGATGGACATTCAAACGAAATGAAATATCTTTAACACACAGAAACAAAAATTATTTTCTCCCAATATTTCCACTTTGAATTTTAATTCAAATATATTTAAAAAAAAAATCTTTATCATAACCATAAGTAGCATTGCTAATATAACAAAAATATTTATCCTCACAAATAATTCATAAACAAGATTCATGGGCGTTCACAGAACAGCTGTAAATCATAAACTTTAATTATGAATACAATGAATGGCCAAATTATGATATATAATAAAAAGTAAGATTTTTATGTTGAGTTTCTGTATTACATTATAATGTTTAGCACTTGTTTTAATACAACACACTATGCCTACATTTCTGTATTACGTTAAAATGTTTAGAACCGGTTTTAATATAACACACACGATGCCTACATTTCTGTATTACATTATAATGTTTAGCACTTTTTTTAATAAACACACAATGCCTACATTTCTGTATTACATTATAATGTTTAGCACCTGTTTTAATATAACGCATGATGCCTACATTTCTGTATTACGTTAAAATGTTTAGCACCTGTTTCAATATAACACACGATGCCTACATTTCTGTATTACATTATAATGTTTAGCACTTGTTTTAATAAATCCACAATGCTTACATTTCTGTATTACGTTTTAATGTTTAGCACTTCTTTTAATATAACACACGATACCTACATTTCTGTATTGCGTTATAATGTTTTGCACCTGTTTTAATATAACACACGATGCCTACATTTCTGTATTACGTTAAAATGTTTAGCACCTGTTTTAATATAACACACGATGCCTAGATTTATGTATTACGTTATAATGTTTAGCACCTGTTTTAATATAACACACGATCCCTACATTTCTGTATTACGTTATAATGTTTAGCACCTATTTTAATATAACACATGATGCCTACATAGCTAAGAAGGTACAGATTTGACTAAAATGTATGTAGGTATTTGAAATTATATCGGAGTTCACAATGATACGACTTGTTTTCTTTTACCTAACTTGTATGTAACTGCAATCAAACAGACTTTCGAGCTCAATAATCACAGATTTTGTTATTCTAAATAGTCGTTCGCAGTAAAAGTCAAAGCATAGCCTACTAATAAATGGATGGCCTGATGCCAGAGTGAACCAAGTGACTTTTTCTCTATTTTGAGTTAGTGTCAAATTCTGACGGTAAAAACCAGTTTATTTCATTTGCCAGAGTGAACCAGAGTTAAAACAGCTGATACGAGAGGGAAATTTTATTATTGTGTTCTGGTAGAGTGGGAAATTTCATTTTGTTATAGGCCAAACTGAACCAACTGTGAGGCAAGATGGCTGACAGTAAGAAGTTAGTAAAAAATGTTTTATACATTATTAGACCCTATAATAAAACATATTGAAAATAACATTGCATTTTTATTTTATTCTGAGCAAACTTTCTTTAAATAAAGTGTGACAAAATGAACCAGGAAAATGGAATAATTTTGAACCAATTTCAAAGTTTTAAAGAAAAAAAGTGTGCCAGAGTGAACCAAAATTTTATTTATCTACTTAAATTGATAACTTGAGAAAAAATTGAAAGTATTGATGAATAATAATAAACTTACAGCTCACTTATGATTATAAACCATTTCATTCAACACTTTTTACTTAAATTATATATCAGTTCACAATGGCATATTTTTTATTTGTTATGTACTATTTATGCCAAAATGAACTAAGTGGTTTTATATATATAATATGTAATAACCTTAAGGTAAACCATATGGATATAATTTGTATAAGATAAAACAGTATGTCAAACCATGTAAGTGACTTTGTTTCTATATATATTAGGATGTATAGACCTAAATATAAGTAAAACTTATAAACCTCCATACTGAAAAAAGTGAAATTATCAGTTAGTTCATTCTGGCAGCAGGCCATCCAAATATACCAAATCATATTTATTTGCTCAAATTCGACTTTGGATTAAATAGATGTGTAGGAATCTAAGCAAATAAATCAGCACTTAGATTTAGACACACGTGTAATGAAGGTTCAAAATAAAAAATTTCCAATTCAAACTCGAATTAATTACATAATAAATGTTAAATTTCATGATTTTTAATCAAGGCTATGATTTAGAGATAGTAAAATTATATTATCCCTTCAAAGCAAGCTTCGAGGAAGGGCAAGTCATGAGGTTAATTTTTCCCAAACATTAAAAAGTTACTACAAACATTTTGAATAACATTAAGAGGAAAAACAAGATCTAAAAAAACCTAGTTTTCTGTTTTATTAATTAGCACAGAGTGTGGTTTCTTACAATACAATATTGTTCCTAGCTTTGTTGGCTGAAATATTAGAGCCAATATTTTGACTCTATTAGATGAAACATAAAGAAGATAAAATCACAGGGAGTGGAAAAGGAATACAAGTCCAATTTAATCCTTAAAAATTTATGTTAATAAGAAATTGGGTAAAAACTTCAGATTCTGTTTGTCCTCATTGCTAAACTTGTAAACATATCAAAAAATAATGTCCATACTAAATTTAGTTAAATCAAACTTAAGTGATGACCATTAGAATAAAATAGTTGTAGGTAAGACACTTAATACTTTTATTTTTAAAAGGAGATTTGAGGGCGGTGAAACTGTTTGTAATAGACAGTCTTATTCCAAAACGATTGATTAAATTTGTTCAAAAATTAAAAGTGGACAACTATAGTGGGCATTCTGAAATCTTCCTAGCGACAATATTGGCGAGTGATAATAAAAGATAAACATAATAAAACATGTTTCCAGATACTAGTTTTCAAAGATCATAGGTAATGTTTGTACACAAATTAAAAGAAATGGACAACTGTGGTGGGTATTCTGAATATCTTCCTATCAACAATATT
>JAGFPH010000447.1:491259-516328 GCA_018207615.1 Philaenus spumarius | reverse complement strand
CTATCAACAATATTGGCTAGTGATAATAAAAGATAAAGATAATAAAACATGTTTCCAGATACTAGTTTTCAAACATAGTTAAGTTTGAACAAAAATTAAAAGAAGCGGACAATTATGGTGGGTATTCTGAATATTTTCCTATCAAAAATATTGGCTAGTGATAATAAAAGAAAGATAATAAAACATGTTTCCAGATACTAGTTTTCAAAGATCATAGTTAGTTTGAAGAAAAATTAAAAGAAGTGGACTACTGGGGTGGGTTTTTGAATATCTTCCTATCAACAATATTGGCTACTGAAAATAAAAGATAAAGATAATAAAACATGTTTCCAGATACTAGTTTTCAAAGATCATAGTTAATGTTTGAACAAAAATTAAAAGAAGCGGACAATTATGGTGGGTATTCTGAATATCTTCCTATCAAAAATATTGGCTAGTGATAATAAAACATGTTTCCAGATACTAGTTTTCAAAGATCATAGTTAATGTTTGTACAAAAATTATAGATTTTCCTTAAATTTTTCAGCTTAGTTAACAACATTTTTAAAACATAAACTTCTAAATTTATAATTTAGATTAAGATAGTGTAAGTACTTTGGTTTTAAAGCGTGTATAAGTTTCCGTATTCCGTAATAATATTTGTTGAACATCATTATTTTAAATAATTGATCTTAAAGACCTGTTTTATGATCGGGTTGATTTTAATAATTAATTTGTTAGTTGTATTTTGCATTACAGCATTATTGTGCATCAAAATAATTACAGAATAAATATTATACAAGCGTGCTAGATGATAATTTCAACCATGTTTTTTTTTCTGGCAATAATAAATTATTAAATAACCATTTAAACCTGAATCACATGTTTCAGAAAAAATCTTTCATTGTTATTAAAAATTCTATAATTACAGATTTACATGAAATAGCTGAGCAAACAATGTTTTGTTTCATTTGAAAAAGTAATGAATGATATAAAAAATGGGATCTGCATCGCTTTTTTCTTTTTTTTTTTTAAACTTTTTAGCTTTTATTGAAACAAAATATTCATCAAATTTAAAAGTAAATAAATGTTACAAAGGGGGAAGGGGATAGGGGTTAGAAAATCTGAGTAAGGTGAAAGTAACTTAAACTATGTTAAATTAAGTAACATATAATTATTATTATTAAATTCAAGTTGAATAAACAACACAAATTGTTATATTTACAATAAACCACACCTAAGATACAAAAATTATTCCAGTCCTAAAGCTATTTGAGCTTAATGAGTAAAGTTCTCAGTCGTGGCATCAATAATCACAATGTTTAACACATACAAAAATTAACACAATCAGGGTGGCCGTAGATGCTAGAGGGATTAAATTCCCACACGCTTTTATTTTATTTCTTTTTATAAGGTTTGTTTTACATACAACTGCCATTATTTTAAGGCAAGTCTCTAGAAAATATTGCTTTACAAAACATGTGACAACTTGAATAGACACAATAGAAAAAAGAAAACGCAAGTGAATTAGTTCATTCCTACACCATCAGTTTAAAAAAAATCACTTCAAATTATCTGGCATAACTTACATCAACTGGAATTGTTGGTGAATTGTAAGTTGTTTCATCATTTAATTTCTTTATATTATTATGTACAGTATTTACTAAATATTAAATCATGGTCAAATTTAATATTATGTCTTTTACTGTTACTATATTATGTTTTTACTGTTATTTAATGTTACTGCGTTTTACTGACCATGTCAATTGCAACATTGTTGTTTAAAGACAATAAATATTTGTATTGTATTGTAATAAGATTGGTTATACTATAGCACATTTACTTGTGATTTAATAGTGATTTTACACAGAATGTGTTATCACATTGTTACTTTGTTTCCTTAGATGTCAAAATCATTTTTGGTTGTGATTGTCTTCAAGTAAATTAGCCCTAAAGTAATTGATCTCTCAATTCTAACTTCATTAATTTGATACTCTTATGAACTGCTAAATTTTCCTTTGTCTGAGGCCACCCTGATGATGTGATACCAAGTAATTTCTTAACATTAAATATACAAGTACATCCAACCTTGAGTTGAGCGAGGACGGATAGTAAGTAATAAAATATTTATTGTTTACCTTAAGTGTTTGGAAGTATTTAACTATAATTTATCACGCAAGCAATCACAATTTTTTTCTCCTAGTGAGTTTCTCAGAATAAAACTTGCCGTTACTATTTTGTCATACTCAAAGTAGACAATGAAAAGAAAAATAACTAAAGGTGGCCTAACTTACTTTCATAGCAAAAATCAAAACAAAAGGATCATAAAATATTTATTTATATTAAAAGAACCAATTTAGGCTCCAACATAAAATAGAAGAGAAGATATGAATTTCCAAAAGTGTTACATATATATTCTGACTTTAATTATTGTATTTTACAAACTCATAATATTACAAGGCTTTTTAATGTTAAATAATCAAAATTTCCAACTTTTCTTGGTAATAATTTTAAGCAAAATATGTATGGGAATATGCACTTTCCCTAAATTTTTATTTTCTAAAGATTATTCTACTCAAAAAAGCTAAGAAAAAACTTAGCGCTTAGGAAAAATTCACTTTATTGCATTTTTCAGAGAAAATTTTGTCTGTGAGATATGATATAATTATCACTCAATATAAGTAAATTTGTTTTATTTTTCCCCACTAAATCATTATGGTCACACACTATAATTTTTTGCATTAGCACAAGGAATAATTTAAGTAGAACTTGTTGAAATAGATAACAATTAATTCAATCGATACAGTAATAGTTAAAAAAATGAACTATAAAATCAAATAATTCGACCACGCAGCTGAACCGCTGACGTGAGTTGAGCAAATTTCCAAAATTAGGTTTATAGGCCTATGTTTTAGGGTTTCAACCAACAATTTGGGAAATAGGTCTATTTACGACTGTGCTGAATAGCTGCAAAATGGTACACACTCCATTCCGCATATTGGGAGTATCTTCAATACACAAAGCATTGCGTGCTTCGCAGGCCATTATACATATTGGGAGTATCTTCAATACACAATGCATTGCGTGCACGCCATTCCGCATATTAGGATTATCTTCAATACACAATGCATTGCGTGCTTCGCACGCCAACCCCACGGTTGAATACACCACAATGGCTTTGAACCGGGTACTTCTATGGTATTTTACGTTTTGATCGATTGTGGGGGAACCAAGCGAACTATAAGGTCGCGTAAAAAAAATGTACAGAATAAAAAACATCCTACATTTATTTTGTAGGAAAAAAAAATTCATTCTCGTAGGAAAAATATCAAAAAATAGTTACTTCCGGTCAAAAAACGTGCTTCCGATTGTTGGATTCTTTTGGCTAACGAACTCGTCCGAGCGACGTAGAAAACCAACATGTGTACCAACTTTGAACCAAATCGGACTTAAAATGCCGCTAGAGTGCAAACACACACACATATATATATATATATATATATATATATACGATTTTTAATGACACCCCAAAACGTGTTCTGGGGACCATGATCGGTGCTCATTTGCTACTCCCGACCTTGGGTCTGACCATAAGGGCCACTGCAATAGCTCATTTTTCCTATGGAAATTCGCTAAAAAGTAAAGACCCTAAGCAGGCTCAGCTAATTTTACATTAAAAACTTTACAATAAATGGATCTTAACAAAAAGTAAGAGACAACGCAATCTAAATTTTTGGGGGAGGGGGTAAATGGAACCAAAAATCCGTTCTAATAAAGATCAGGAGTTAATAATTTTTTAAATGGTGAATACTTTAAAAGCTTACACCACAGAATTCTTACAATTTTAACTATTATACCCACTTCTAACTCAAATAGAAAGAAATGATTTTATTATTATCTCTCGCCGTACAAATGAATTAATTCCTGCAGGCAGCCACTTTCTATCTTTATACCTTAACATGCAAGTAAGTTATATAAATAAAGTTCATTTGGTTCAACAACAGAAGCTAGAAGACACCATTAAAGTTATGCGATTTTGAAAAGGATCTAATACAAACTGTTGATAAACTAAGTTTAGTTAAAATCCAGCAATTCATACAAAAATTGTGTGGTGGGAGTAAACTAATGGAGTTGTAAACATTATCTTCAATGCATATTCAGATTTCTACTTTATCTCATGTTAATGACTTAAATATGTTTGATGCTCCGATCACATCCCTGCATCTCCTTATTTATCCAACTCATATCTTTTTTCTCCGTTATGAACTATCTATATCACAACATGTTGTAAGCTTTGTATCTAAATATTCACCAACTGGTGGTTCATGATATAGCAATCATTATTGCCTTTAAATTGACTGGCTTTCTTGAGAATTCACCCCAGCAATTTCAGCCTACCATGCAAGAATAATAATTGGCAGAATTCTGGCACCAATATTCCATATACCCTGCTTATCGCGCTGATACTTAATGCCCTGTTTATGTCTATTTCATGCTTGTTTAATAAGTTCTAGTGCTTCCATCACTTATATTTAATACCCAGATGTCCCAGTGCTTCTGAAAAAATATTTCATGTCCTTATAAGTTCTAGTTCTTACGATAATATTTCATGCTCTGTTTAAAGCCCACTGCTTTCGTAAGTGATATTTTATGCCCTGTCAGTACCATTAATAATTCATGCACCGTATAAATTAATGTAATGTATAAATTACAGTGCTTCCATCAGCAATATTTCAAGCTCTGTATATGTCCCAGGGTTTCTGTCACTAACCATGTTTAGATCCCATTGCTCACCACACTGATACTTCATGGTCTGCTTATCAGTGATTCAGACACTGACATTTCATGCCCTGTGTTTGCGACTCGGTCTTTCTGGCATTGATTTTCATTGCCTGCTTATGTTTCAGTGCTTCCGACACTGATGGGTCATTTATATTTAAGATAAGATGGGTCACCAATTTTACCTCACCATTTAAGAATTTATTGATATTTGGTACATAAATAATTTCTATACAGACTTAATAAAAGTACAATTTTTCATTTAACTGTACTCACCGATTTTGGAAATATGTCTGTGTAAGGTTTAAAAATAGCAAGGCAGCCAATTATTAAAATAATAATAATTCCTCTTCTAATGAAGAAACATGAGAATAGTGTCATTTTGGATCATCTTCAAGGTACACTTCAATACACTCTAGGTTGTGGCGGAAAATATTTGTTCAAATACAAAAATTTTAAAAAATTTAGGAAAGTGTAGTTATGTAATCATATAACTAAGTTTGAAAGTCGGAGGATGATGGATTAGTTATAAAAATAATATTTCCAAAATAGTTAGCTATATTTAAATAAAATTTGTCTTAGTCTTTAGAGAGTCTAAGTACTAAATGTCATCAATATCCGAGACGGTGATGTTGAATTTTTATTTAAAGTGTGTTGATTTGACATAGAATGGTCATATTTCATGCTCCGTATATGTCCCATTGATTCCATCTCTGATGTTTTATATTCCGTTTATATCCCAGTGCTTCTGGCACTGACATTTCATGCCCCGTTTACATCCCAGTGCTTCCAGCACTGATATTTCATGCCCTCCATTAAGTCTTAGTGATTCCATTACTGATATTTCATATCCTGATTATACCCCACAGTGTTCCCAACATTGATATTTCATGGCCCGTTTAAGTCCCAGTGATTACATCACTGATATTTCATATCCTGATTATATGCCAGTGTTTCCAACGTTGATATTTCATGCCCTGTTTAAGTCCCAGTGATTACAACACTGATATTTCATGCGGTTATATATGTCTCAAGTCCTTCTCACAATGATATTTCAGCCCTTTTAGTCAAATGAAGTGACTAAAATAATAATAATATTTATTATGAAATAATTTTGATTATTGGATCTTGTGATTATATAGTATGTATCAGAGGAATAACTATAACTCAATTACAGCTATCTTGTATATTTCAGTTATATTATGAATGAAAGGATTATCGCTTGTTGGTTACCTGATGTTTCTGATAAGTCTAAGCTTAGATTAACCTTGCCACTTCAACAAATTCTACTTAAAAAGAGCCCTTTGTCCTAACCAATGTAAAATAAAATAAAGGGAAAATCGACCACAAGCTAATTTAGAAGCTAAATTTCCTAAAAATGTGTGCATTCTACATATAACTGACCTTTACTTTAGAACAGTGAACAAATTCTTTCTCATAAACTAAATACTAATAAACAATGTTAAAAATCATAATCTAATACAATACAGCATTGCTAAAAAATACCCTAGTGTCGACCACTTATTAAAATTAGTACCCTATTTGATGGCAAGATTTTATAGCACTCGCACACTCACACATATATACACTCGCACGCATTTATACATATTAATTATATATGTAAAATCAGTTATAAATAGGCATGTATTAAGTTTAGAGATGCAAGGATTTTATAAAACTAACGAAATAATAAAAAAAAAAACATTTGTTGAGAATACAAATACTTAATTTGTAAACAGATTTCCTGCTTTTATGGAAAGAAAGCCCGTTAAAATACCATTTTCAATGTTAAGAATAAAGAGAATAAATTTTAATAAATGAATAAACTAATAAGAATAGTTATTATGTCGTCCATATACACAGAGCAGTACAGACATACATTTCCTTTAATATCTACTGCAATTAATATTACAAAAGTAATATTAAGTTTTTCTACAGATCAAATTTATGCTACTGTCATGATCATAAAAATTTTTATTTTATTTTTTTAACCATGTAAAATTTTAATCTTGTGTGTTATTATCAAAAGTCACACTCTCTAATAATAAGCCTCAACTGAATAATGCAGTTTAACAAGAGATTTATGTGCTGGTTTAAATAATTAATATTAAAATATTAGACTAAATAGTCACTAGGGATATTTATTGATCATATATGCATTCATTAACACGTCTACCTTAATCTTTCCACAGGATCTGTATACAAAGAAATACACAACAAAAAAAATAAATATTTCATACATTCCGTTCACTCAGTTACAAAATATTTCCATTTTATGTTTGTTTTCCATTGTATAACATTAGCAAAACCCATTAACTTCAGGCAAGAAGGTAGCCATTTATCTTCTATTCACTAAAAACCAAATTATCATTCTCAAGAAACAAAACAACTGAGGTTACACTAAACTTTGTAAATTATACTCTCCTAAATAAAAGGATAGCAATTTAGTCTTTCTTTTTTTATAATAATCTAAACGATTTTAGTTACAATTTGTTTAAAATGAAATCAAACATTAAACAGTTGGGACATAGTAAATTTTTAAAACAGAAACACTGTTTAGGAAAATGGAAAGATAAGAAAATATTAATCATTGCATCTCATAAATGATTTGTTTTATAAAAATGAATGAAAATAAAATTATGCCAAAAATAAATCCATCAATCATGCACAACTCACAATATAATTAAAGGAGACTAACATTTCTTTGTATTGGCTCATAATTAACAAATGCGAAATAAACAATAATAATTGTATAAATTATAATAACTTACTTAAAACTTTAACAAAATAATCTAGCTGGTATTGGATTAAGAGAAATATAATT
The DNA here is from genome assembly GCA_018207615.1 of Philaenus spumarius. Lineage (NCBI taxonomy): Eukaryota > Metazoa > Arthropoda > Insecta > Hemiptera > Aphrophoridae > Philaenus > Philaenus spumarius. The sequence goes on along the minus strand of JAGFPH010000447.1, from coordinate 508,746 downwards.
TGAATATTTCTATACGTAGATATACGAATGTGGTTAGTAAACATCTTACGTTAAGATAAGAAGAAGTACAATCCGCAATCCAACCATTATTACCTATTGCATTGTTATTAAGAAGACCATGTTTTAAAAAATATTTGTCTGTTTTTTTCCTTGAATTGTTACTAAATTAACAAAGGGGATGTTCACCATTCTTCCTTGGCAGAGAGCTTAGAGTCAGGGAAGAAGCTGCCTCCTACACCCATACTCACATTCTCTCCTGGGCCACCGAAGCCGCTGAGATTATAATCTCCCATTCCGCTCCCGCTATCTTCCCTCGGCGTGCCGGGTCCTCCGTTGGCAGGAGAATTCTTCATACCGTCAAGTCCATCACCGTTCATCACGGTACCCATTGTATTCGGACCCATTGGCCCCATTGGTCCTCCTTCAGGCCCTCCTCCCATAGGAAAATCCTAAACAAATAAACACTAACAAATCAAAAATGTTTATAATAATTCAAATTAATTAAAGAGGTGTAAATAAGTTACAGCAGAACAAAAAGAATTTTTTCAAATTATAAGGCTTATTTTCTTAAAAAAATTATCTAGGTTCAGACTCATTTAAGTTTAAATGTAATCATAAATGTTATTTTTTATAAAAAGGTTTTAATCTATTCTTTGCAGTAGATTCTCGTAAATCTAACAAGTCTTCAAAAGAACAACAGACCGGCCGGGTATCTGATACATTTGGGATTTGTTTTCATCCCACCGAAGAGCTGTTAAACAATAAAGTGTCTTCCTTGTTTGCGTGGATCTTGTCCTGCTCTCTTTAACGCGATCGTCTAAATTTTAATCCTTATACTGTCCGACCTAATGTTTTGAAACACCAAGCCATTTCGGTGCGTGTGCAAGCATATTTTCAAAAATTCGCCAAATATAGTAATTATAAACCAATCCAAAAGTGTTCCACAGCTTTTTTGTTGAGAAAGGTTCAAAGAATTATTGACGTAAAATTTACAAAGTTATTAGCCCAAGAAACAAAAATGTTCAGTAACGAAATTAAAAAGTCCAACTTTAGGCCTACATAAAAAGCAGTAAACATTTTTTGTAATTTTTTTCGAATATGTAAAAATGTTTTGTAATTTAGTTCTAAATAGAACTGTATAAAAATATTTATAAATTTTAAATTTCTTATTTTGAAAACACCAATTATTGTGTTCCTACTACAAAACTGCTAACAAAACTAGGCCTAGTTTGAATAATAATTTAGGAATATATCCTTTTCCCAAAAATGAAATATTATTATAAGAAAGTGTAGAGAATAAATCATAGAATTGAACTGTATACTTGTAAATTATTATTTCATAAAAGTATTTGACTTAGCTTTACTTGAATCACAAAATGATATGAAACAAATGAAACCTTGCGCGGATAAACTGAATACAAAAAATGACCATTGGAAGAGCTTGGGAAACAGTCTTGATTTGTGATCTCAAGCGATAGTTTGAATTCTACGAAAGTCTGTATTTCTCACTGCTGTTTGAATAACATCTAACCAGTAAAAACTAGTTTACTTTACACCAAACAAAAGATCGACGTTTTCCCTACACAATGGTATAAAAATATATATACTAACTCAACAATTTGTAGGCGTTATCTCGAATGCAAAATGTGCTATTTCATTGGTTTAAAACTGTCCAATTGCAAGGGTTTACAGAAACCTCTATATTTTCGAAACCATAAGAGTTACAAGTCTGATTAGAATTGATCAGTCTGACAGTACAAGAGTTAATCATTCTATTCGAAGAAAAATAATCGTGGGACCAAAGTTTTTGAATTCTAAATCCGGGAAAAGATTATTCCAGAAATGATGAATACATGGTTTAGATAAGCATTTCAACATGTCTGAACAGAAGGGAAAATGATAAATCAAGAAACGATCAACCGAGAATCTCCTGTATTGAGAAGATGAAAAGTTTAAACTACCGACTTCAATGTAACTTTTACAACTTCATTAAGCATTGTCTTCTAAATTTTAACTGTTTATCACAGTTTTGTACAATAGGGCTCAGGCCTGCAGAATATGTCCGATCGCCCGAATGAGGTTCGGGGGAAATTGGGACCAAGCGGGAGAACTTTTGTCTGGGGAAAAATCTCTGCTGCAAGTCGGACAGCGTTCCTATTTCATTTTCACCGCACAAAATATCGTACGGTTGAGCCGCCGATACGATAATAATCTTCACCGCACAAAATATCATACGGCTGAGCCGCCGATACGATATTTTTGTGCCGGTTGATGAATGGCAGTTTCCTGATTCTTAACTGGCGTTCAAATACTTTCGTTAAGTATTTAAAAATTATTATGATACCGGTATGCAAATTTTGATTAGTTTCATACAAATGATATTATTCAAGCGATAAGAATTAAATCATATTAAACCAAATTATACAACGATACTTAATCCATAGGTATTATTGATGTTTAAATTTTTTTTTACCTAAATTCGAAATCAGTCTTTATCAGTCAAATACGTACAATGTGATGACTCATTTGTTTCCCTTTTCATTGTGTAGGGGTGGAGGGATGAGGTATACTGTTATCTGTTATATCTCATATCTTTCGTTTCGAGTTTTCGACCCCATCAGTTTATAAGTAGCAAGTGGTCTAGGTGGTTGTTTATTCTTGTGCTGTTTAAATTTACAAAGTGATTTTTTCCGTCACAATTGTTTATTATTGTGATGTTTAAGAAGCAATGTAGTAAACCATTGGAGGGTTATTAAGTATTACATTATAGTGTTTCGTAATATTTTCAGTATTGACTGTGGTAGGTAATTCGGTAATTGAATTGGAACTAATTAAACATAACATTTAACTTTGTATTTACCACTTAAGTATTAGACCTACTTTTAAACATAATAAAATTGCAATAATCAAGTTGTATTTTTTGTTTTAAACCTTTTGGGACGATCTGACGATATTTCACCGTAGATATTTAATTTCACCATAGTTAATTAAGTAAAAATAATGCAATTATTATTTTTTTGAAGATTTATATTAGAATTTATAATGAATATAATAATAATTATTAAAAGATAATGTCAATAAATATGTTGAAATAGATAAACAAACTGTGTAATGTCCGGCGCATCTGTAGCGATCAATTTTGGGAAAATTTTTAATGAAAAAAGTGTGTTCTGGGAAATTTTCTGCACCCCTGATGAGGCTTAGCAGCGATTGAAAAAGTGAATGTGATAAGTTTTGTCGACAAATCCGCCATTAAGGTGCCTTTTGCTTTACGCTGGCTAAACAATAAAAGTTAAGGCTCTACTCCAGTAAAAGAAAGCAACCGGCAACTCCAGCGCTTCACTCTATGGCGGTATCTAAATAGAATAGTTTCTTGCAGGTGAACGGTTTAACATTGCCTCATTTAAAACCATTTTATAAATCTATCTTTTGCAACTGCATGGCGAAAAAAAAAACTAAACATTTATAAAATTGCGGATCTGGTTTGCGATTCACTTTTAATTATTCATTTTTAGTGTAAGGAAAAAATTTAAACTTGATACTTAAAAAATGTCAATCGCATAACAGATGAACGGGATTTTTAAACAAATTTAAAACGGATGCGTATTATGATTGTGGTCAAAATGAGACCTTGCAAACAATTGTATGATAAAAAATAAACGAAATTAGTGGTTTTAAATTTAACATTGCTCTTATGGGAAAAAATCCAAGATGCGCCACTACAGCAGACCTTTATACGAAAACATAAGTCTGTATATTACAGTGTGTTTTCTACAACAACCGTTTTCATCTCCTGTACCACAGTGGAGTGCTGGCAATATGGGAAATTTGGTTTAAGTACAGTAGAGCGTCGATTATCCGAATGCCAGTTATCCAAAACGTCAATCATCCGAACTCGGATATGTACTATAAACAAATAAGTACAGCATCGTACATAATTCCGAATTTAAAGTTTTTGACTCGCACAGTCAGCTGAGCTGTAGACTTCAGGGAGTTTGTATGCTCAAATTGCTCAAATTTGGGTGCTGTCGGTACAAATTGCAAGACGAAAGTATTTTCAACCTGATCAGTTGCGTAATTTTCAATTCATTTGTGTGTTGTACTGTGCGTTTAAAGTACAGTGGTTTCTGTATGAAACAGAAACTGTTCAGAAACAGTAACGATTCTGGAGAAATACAAGTGGGCCTAGTCATGAAGAAGCCTTTATAGCATTTAACACACCCATGGAGTGGCCCAACTCAACTTCTTTTATTGAAAAGGATGCATGATTTGGCAGCAAAAAAGAGACAATCTAGCTTAGTTCAAAAACTATTAAAAATTTCTTTTAACTTTTTACTTTAGAGCAGTACTAGATTTATGTACAATACGCGTATACTGCACTGTATAAACACATTTTGAAATAACTGTTCATAACAAACTTTTTCTATAATGTATTTTCCCAATTTTTGCCTTTAGAAACAAAATCCAACTTTAAATTCAGTGATTTGCTAACGAGATTGAATTATCCTAACAAATCGATTATCCGAACACCCTCGGTCCCAATTAGTTTGGATAATCGACGCTCAACTGAAACAAAACACATTTTTTCATTTTTAAAATTTGTTGGATCTGCCTGGTTGTTTGACCTGGTCTCAGAATTGAGAAAATATACACGCATATAAATCAAATAAATAGGTACATTCGAAAAGGTTTATACCGTGCCACTGAGAAAAAAATAGCTGACGGAAGCCTATGTTTTTGTTTAATTGTAATAAATTCACAACTACAAAAACTTAGAAAAGGTTTCTTATTTTTAACACGGGCAAAGCCAATGTATTTCGTTTACATTCCTAAGTTGTATTATAGATGATGTGGTTACCCAATTTCCTAGAAATAGTTACAGCAATTTGAGGTTTAAATGTACAAAGTTAATACTAATGCACCGCCTCATACAAGAAACTGATTGAACTAAAACTACTAAACTTGTTTCCCCTGATGCTTAACTCACCCCAGGCATGCTTCCACCAGGAACAGGTTTCATCATTGTATACATATTTTCTCCTCCTGAATTTGATGAATCTGGAAACAAATACAATTTGAAAAACGTTAAAGCAATTGTCCCCGTATGCATAAAGTTTCAAATTATAAGTGTATTAACGCAAAACATTTTGTGTATAATATTCACATTATTAGGCTGTAAATACTATGAATACATTTGCTATTTATATTTATAAGTTCTATACACCTACATAAATTCTTCATAGTGTTTGATAAATGATTATGAGATACTGTTATATGATGTTGAATCATTGAGGAATATGGAATTCAAACTAACCAACCTGTGTTAAGGAATATGTAATTCCTCTAAATTTTAAGAAAACAATACCAGTGGGTGATGTTCAATACTCAGTGAGTATTTGGAATTGACGCTAGATGAATTCTAGAAGCGGGTTTCCAAGATTCTCGGGTTGTAACCAGAAAACATTTAATATCGTCTCGATCTTGTTGACTACAATAGTTTATTTCTCGGTTGTAATCAACTATAAATTTAACTTTAAAAGTCTAGAGTTTTATTTTAAGACGATTTATAAAGTGTAAACTGTTAATTAGGACAATTATAAGAAGAAAATCGGATGTTTTCTAAACAACTCACCGGAAAAAATTACAACAACACAAAAGAAAAAATTAATCATACTACGGAAACCTTTTTTATATTACCTTGTTGCAAGTAAAAGAAATGATGCTAATTAATTACTAAACTAAAAAAATAAGCAAAAAACTTTAAAATTTATATACTGTAAATTCTGTAAAAGGTTTTCTACAAATAGTCAACCGTTAAATTACACAACTTATAACACACAATATACGTGTAATAACCTTCACAAGCCTAGTAGACATAGGTAATCCAAATAAGGTTTTCCTACAATTAATAGTCAACCGTTAAATTACACAACTTATAACACACAATATACGTGTAATAAATAACCTTCACAAGCCTAGTAGACATAGGTAATCCAAACAAGGTTTTCTACAATTAATAATCAACCGTTAAATTACACAACTTATAACACACAATATATTTGTAATAACCTTCACAAGCCTAGTAGACATAGGTAATCCAAAGAAGGTTTTCTACAATTAATTGTCAACCATTAAATTACACAACTTATAACACATAATATATTTGTAATAACCTTCACAAGCCTAGTAGACATAGGTAATCCAAAAAAGGTTTTCTACAATTAATAATCAATCGTAAAATTACACAACTTATAACACACAATATATTTGTAATAACCTTCATAAACAAAAGGTTTTCTAATTATAATCCACAAGTTTTTTTATTAATGAGCATTCCTACATTAATTATATTTCTTGATATTGTCTCAAGACTACAACTTCGTTCTCGTTTTGTTTCTAAAACTCTGTTCTTGCTTTTCTCGATCATTTTTATTGAACAAATTTTTGTTTTTAATCCTAGATTTTAACTCAGATCTCCATAAATTACATTAAAAAACTTCCCTTTCGCGTCTCGAAATCAATATCGCACACCCCTAATCATAAACACCATTACCATACTGATACATATACGTTTGCTCTCCACTCAAGTTATTAATTGTCTACCAATTTGGTTGCTTTCTTATTATGAGTTGCTTTATTATTTTTTTATTGTTTATTCTTTTGAGTTGCCACACTATAAAATACAAGCTATGACCTCATGAAAAGATATGATCACTTCGGTAAACCATCTTGAGTCTTGTATGAACTCAATGAAATAGCGTCATAATAACAAAAATGCAAATTGTGCGAGAAAAGATGTTGATCCACTGTGTGAGACCAATTTACAATCAAATGATTCAAATCTAACATTATTTAAATGTTTTCTGTTAAGTACAAACAATCCCCAATATCCTTTCCAGAACACGTTAAGGTCTCAAACCACTGCCTTTCATAACAATCGAGTATCCCTTAATCAAGAACTCAATTCAAAATACACTTTCTGCTATTCAAATGGGTCAAATGCTATTCCGATCTATCTCCTGATCTGATGACCAAATTGAAGAATACGATGGCTAGGTGAATATTTGCATTTATGATGTGATTGTTAACCCTAGAATTGTTCGCGCTAACGTTTTTTCCGAAGTCAAGCCATTCCGGTGGGTGTGCAAGCATATTTTCAAAAATTCGCCAAATATAGTAATTATAAACCAATCCAAAAGTGGTCCATAGCTTTTTTGTAGAGAAAGGTTCAAAGAATTTATATATGCCAGTAAAAAAACGATTGATGTAAAATTTACAAAGTTATTAGCTCAAGAAACAAAAATGTTTAGTAACGAAAGGAAAAAGTTCAACTTTAGGCCTACATAAAAAGTAGTAAACATTTTTTGTAATTTTTTCGTAAATGTAAACAAATTTTGTAATGTAGTTCTGAATAGAACCGTATAAAAATATTTAAGTTTTTATGTTTCTATACTACAAGATTCCCAACAAAACTAGGCCTCGTTTGAATAGTAATTTAGGAATATATCCTTTGCCCAAAAATGAAATATTATTTAAAGAAAGTGTAGAGAATAAATCAAAGAATTGAACTGTATACTTGTAAATTATTATTTCAAAAGTATTTGACTTAGCTTTATTTGAGAATCACAAAATGAGATCAATCAAATGAAACGTCGCACGGATAAAGGAAACAAAATGACCATTGGGACTGTAGCGTGCGAAATAGCTTGCTTAGCGATCTCATCTGACCGTTTGAATTCTACGAAAGTCTGTCCTTTCCACTGCTGTTTGAATAACATCTTACCAGTCAAATCTAGTTTACTTTAACACCAAACGAAAGATCTACGTTTTCGCTACAAAATGGTATAAAGTTATAAATACTAACTATAAGAATTGTTGGCGTTATCTCGATTGCAAAATATGCAATGGTTTACTGAAACCTTAATATCTTTGAAACTATTAGAGTCTGATTGGAAGGCAATTTTAGAAAGTTAAAATCTTGACGAATCCAATAGTATCTTTATATTATTGGTCAAAATATTTCTATCGAACTCCATTGAGCTTTAGAGAAGTGACAAAGTAAAGTGTAATTTCTTCGTGTTTCACTCGCAGTAAACTCGTGTTCACAGAAAACTAAAACTTTAAACGATGATTACGTATATAAATATAAGTTTTAGAGAAAATTTGTTAATACAAAAGTTAAAGTTCAAATCATTTCCTTTCCAACGGTTTTTGTTTTATTGCGATTAGATGATTTTTAGTGGGTGAAATATTCAATACAAAGTATAGTTGTCGATTGAGAAGTGTGAGACCTAGGCCAAGCACTGAGACTGCTCAATTGAGCAGTTTAACATCTGTAGGGTTAAAGCAAATACAATAGGAAAATACCCTGTGCTACGTTTTTAATCAATAACACCTGAATATGTCACCGAGTAATAAGAATATTGAACTACTTTTATTGTAGGAAATTTGTAAACCCTTATCATTAGCAATCAGCATGCCTATCTATTTTATTTAATAAGATCTGAATATTTCAAACAAGAATACAAAAGAACAGCAGAAACTGGAAAGTCCAATTAGTCAATAAATGATTGATCATGTTTGATTTCATCCTCACTATTCTGAAAAAAGAAAATTATTGTTAAGAAACTAAACAATTTATTAATCAAGGATACCGGATGTTGACATTCCATGGATAAGTGATTCAAAATCAAAAGTATGATACTTCTTGCTTTTTTTGGAGTCTATATATTATCATCAGCAGTGAAATAAATCCACTTATTTTTTTTAGAACATCTCAAATTTTAGTAGCTTTATATTAGTAATATGTTATCCAACAATATTTTTTGAAGATGTCAATACGTTAGGCCCAGTGTTTAGTTTAATGCTTGTGCTTGTAAAGTACGTTTCATGTTCTTCTAGTAAATTCTGAACGTAAAAGGTTCTCTTCAAAACTCATAAGGCGAGGTAGTTCTTAAAATTTTTAATAGGAACAAGTGTCTTGGACCCATACAAGATGAGTGGCTGTTACTATTGCAACAACATCACACCTAATATATAATATGTTATCTTTTTTGTGGTTTGAAAGCAAAAACCCTGAGAGATTACCATAACATTCTGTTGCCAATGTAAGTTTCAAAACAAAGACAACTTGCCTTGCAGCTGACGTTAGCCAAATGATGATTTTTCATTCTGACCGATACGTGTTGTGTTGTGTAGTCGGAAAACAAAAAAACAAAATAGACTCGACACCAAATATTGAAATTCAAGACGATTGCAATATCACACTGGGATGCTAGACTGATAAGCTCGCTTCTCACTTGTACGTTATTAGGAAACAACATACCATCTTTATCAAAAATATATATCCTCTACTGAATAACAATAATTTGGATCGCAAAAATATTTCCATTGAAATCACCAAAATTACAATGGAAAGTAAAAAAGCTGTAATAACCGACAATTCCTTTTTTGACACGAGATCAAAATCATAACGGAGGTTAAAATTAGTGAAAACACATAAAGTTATTAGTCACATGGAAGGTGTTGAAAAACTAAACATGATTTCAAATGTATTAGTTATTAGTAGCAGTTAAAAATAGTGATAAAAACGGTTTAAACATTTTTTGACTATCATTAAGTTAACACTTACCTTTATGGATCTGTAAAATTATGATTTAAACAGCTTAAAATAGAAAGCAATTTTTACAAATAAATATTACTCCTAGCATCTCATCATACCTTCAATCAATTAGATTAAATGCTAAGCAGTGTGAATGCATTTTCTTTGTGCAACAAAGTGTTTGTTGGATGTTCTTGAAATGCAACAGCGGTTGAAAGCAACTAAAATGACACTACCAAACAAGCAACGCTCTGAAAAAAAGCTCTGACTACTAATAATCCCAAGTCGGGACAAGCAATTAAAACAAAATATTCTCAATGATGAACAGTACCTATTCTCTATGAGAACTAAATATGCCTATGGTCAAATGCAATTTAAAAGGTATGATCTAACGTTTAAATCACTAAAATGTTCTGCATACATTGACCAGAAACAATTAAATATAATGCTTTAAAACATATATAAACTCAACAATCTATTACAATTAAATATCATAAATGAACCCTGCCAAAATCCTTTCTGAGGATATAAAATTTAGTAATGATTAGAAACTATGAAAAATAAAAAGAAGAAAAAACACAACCAATAGAATAGGTATCTATGAATAGTAATAATTAAAAGATAGCAAATTTAGAATTTTTATATGATTTTTAAAATATGTATTGCAGTAAAACTCCAATTATCCGAACTCCAACTATCCGAATCGCTGATTATGCAAATCACTTTCAGAATTTCAGAAAAAAATTTAAGACGGGAACGTACTTCGATTTGCAAAATAATGATTGCATCTATGCGCACTACTGTCCTTCCCTCCGGGAAGCTAGTGTAGGCGCCAGGTGTCGAACGGATTAATACAGTCAAACAGTTTGCTTTGACCGAGATGTTCAGCAAGCAATGATATTCATTTACGTACATACGCTCAACATGTAAAAGTGATATTTTTTCATTTAGTTAATTAATTAAAGGCTCTTTTTATTTAAAAATCAGTAGTTTTGTTCTCCCATTTTCAACATACATACAATTAACCTTTTTGGGACTAACATAGTCTAAATCCTAATTCATGCTCAGACTAGGTTATTTCAAGCATTGGCCAATGTGTCTGGCTTTGTATGCCTAGCACTAGCGAGAGGTTTGTTTTACTCGTAATTTAGTGAAACAAAGTGAAATTATTTTCATATTATTTTTAACAGTTTCAAGTATACAGTTCAATTCTATGATTTATTCTCTACAATTTGTTATAATCAAATTTCATTTTTGGATATAGCATATATTCCTAATTCAGTTTTCAAAATAGGCTTCGACAAAACCTAGTAATCCCGGTCTGGCAACATGATTTTATTCTCTCTATTTTCTACTGTTCGCTATGTAAGGCTTATGTAATCTTGGGCGACTCTATCATATAAGATTACTGCAAGTTTATGTACGGTTTTGTAAAGTTACTTTGAAAGTCTCGAATAGTAATATTTTAAAGTTTGGGGGGCTCCACCAGATCCTTATTACGGATCAAATTTTAGTTTGTCATGTGACGTACTCCTAGAACTAGGTAGAAATAAGTACAGAGACCTTTTCACAAAATTATTAAATATATTCTAAAATTTCTGAAAATAATTCCTACAATGATTATTTTTCACAAAATAGTTAAATACATGTAAATGTGATACAATTAATTTTTACTCAATTTATATTTTCGAAAGTAATCAAGTGAAAGTTTACATTCGTCTAAGGAGGGCGGTGCTAGTAGTTTAATTTCCCGCTCTCCTAAATTTTAAATCTATTGTGTCTTAATTTTAATGATTGAATCTTAAATTTCTTCTAATTACTAGTACATAATAAAATCTGATATTACAAAATGTATTATATTCTTTATAGATTTATTTGAATGATATTAAGTTGCTTTGGTGACTGATTTCAATTACTTATGAGGTGTTTTAAACCCTCTTTTCAGTTAATCCTAATAAACCAGTCCCAATACAATTATTTATTAATGAATGATTATTTATTTATTTTTGATTTATTTTAATGTTAGGGCCTACTTCTTTCTGATGTAATACTCTGGATATGATTTCGTTTGTTATTTAATTTTAACCCTCGAGATCTGTCTTTATAATGAAATGAAATATTAATGCTACTTACATAATTTTTGTTCCCACTCTCACACACTTTGCACTTTTATTTGATTTTTATAAACGCCCTTATTGACTTTTATTAATTTTATGTTACACTTCACTACTGCACTTTATTCCTTGGTTTTGATGGTTCCTGGATCCATTTGATGTATATAACCTCATTGAAAACTTTGTTTAATGATTATAAAAATACTTTATTACTTGAATGATTTATCTTTGGTTACTGATGAAGTTACTTTATTAAATAATTGATATAAAATAAAAATAATGCATCTCGCGAAAGGTTTGGTCTAGGTGTTGATTGATTGAATTTTAGTAGATGACAGACCTCATGTTCTCTCCAAAATTTCCCCACCACACAGTTTTACGAATTTTGATTTTCCTTTGATTGGTCTATTTGAATTTTATATTGTTCTGATTGGCTTTTCAGTTTTACAGATTTGGCAGTATTTATCGCGTGTCTGCACTTGTTGATTCACACAGAATAACGCAAAGCAGTATATTTGTGTCTTAAGTAATTTAAGCTGGTACATCCGTTGTAACGTCCTGTTGAAATGCTATTACTCACAAAGCTAGTCTGGCCTGTTTCTGTAGATTCATTTATTATGAATTTATTTAAAATTTATTTTATAATATATTATTATAATTATTTTGTTATCGCTGATGTTAAAGACATTGGGTATTGGTGTTTCAAGTATTGGTGTTTACTTACCAATACTTACAGCTAGTACCTCCTATCGATAGTCGAAATAGTTCATTTTAAAGCTATTTGATTGTAGCAAATGCCAGTAAAAGAATTATATTAGTCGCGTTACCGCGATGATAGTACTCAATAGTTAAAGTTATAAAACATGTATACGCAACCGTAGTCTGTGCGGATAGTTTACTCCAATCGCGTTAACGCGAAGTTAGTCCCAAAAAGGTTAAAATGGACACTTTTTCTCGGAAAAAAACCAATTATCCGAATTTTTGATCATCCGAATGGAGTCCGGTCCCAATTGATTCTGATAACTGGAGTTCTACTGTAGTTTGCTGTGCAAGATCCCTCAAATCGAATTAGCAGCTGTGTGTTATTTTTTGTGGCTGCTGTCATAGTTAAGACGCAGATGACAAGAAAGATGATGATATACAAACAATTTACTGAATACTGAGTAGCTCTTTTGGAAAGTTTAGATCATGAAATTAAAACCAAAATTGAGGTTGTACTTTATAATGACAATACTAATACTGTATTTTAGATGAGCAAATAAAATAAATAGCTAAGGTATTCAGAAAATCACAAACTAAACTTCACACTATGTTTCCTGAGAAGATGGCATTAAAAACTATACACACCTAATATAACCTCACATTATGTTTGCGGAGAAAATATGAAATCATATGGAAACTCTACAGACAGAAATACGCCAACCAACATTGCAGGATATTCGAGGTGCAGAAATAATAAATCATATGGAAACTATACTGAAACACACTAACCAACATTGCAGGATATTCGAGGTGCAGAAATAATAAATCATATGGAAACTATAATGAAACACACTAACCAACATTGCAGGATATTCGAGGTGCAGATATAATAAATCATATGGAAACTATAGAGAAACATATTTAACCTAATCTCACAGTATGCCTGAGGAGCAAATATATGAAATCATATTGAAACTATACTGAAACACACTAACCTAACTTACCCTGAAGAAACAAAAAAGGGTTCAGTAAATACAATAATGTAGCCTGAAACTTAAAAGAAACACACTAAAATTATTGATTAAGAGACTGGAGTTATACGGCCATTATCTCCAATTCCATGTAAGAGCATAACTGCTCTCGAATCGAAACCTACTAAACTAATAATAAATAAATAAAATTAAATAACAAAAAATATATTAAATCGCAATTACCGATAAAACTAGTTAACAGTCATAACACACAAAACACGCTCCAACATATAAACAGATTAATGAATGTGAGGAATTCAAAGGAATAATTAAATAAAAATAACAAAAATAAACAAAAACTAAAGTAAAAACAATCACCTTGTCGTGTGACAGGACTGGGAGTGGGCATTCGGTGACTAGCAGGGGAATAAGGGCCCACAGAACCTAGACAAACAGAACAGAAAAGGTCATTGTCAAGAAATCTTCTTTTTTTATATTTACAATAGTTTATTTAGAAAAAATATGTTCGGTAAGGATATATTAGGTGAGGAATGATAGCAGTGCACCGGGTAAGCAAAGCAACTAAGAGTAGGCTAGTAACATAACATGTAGAAAGCTAAGACTAAAGGAGAGATGGGATACTTAGGAATATAACATCCCTCCTGAAAAGCATGCATTTGGACATTTTGCTCATATATTACTACAGTAGTATTTAGTATTATGAGTAGGTTTAGTTTAGGTTGATATGGAATAAACAGGATTAAATTTGCCTTTCTCTCATGAGTATATTATCGTACACACAAAACAAAAATAAGAAATTGCTGAGAAATGAACATAAATTGAGTTATATATTTCAAAGAACAGTTTACACTAATATATTATAGGTAGAATATTATTAACTAATTAAACAGTGCTCACTAAATATTTACATCGTTTTATCAAGTAAATACAAACCAGTTATTTTATCTCAAAACCTAACAGATTACAGGTTGTCCAGGACTTGAAAGTCAGTTGAAATAACCAAATTTGACACAATTTAACTTAGTACAATAATGAGCCCCAAGACACTAAAATCCTCTAAAAAAATGTTTCTTCCTAACAGCACCACCATCTATTTTATTAAATTAAAAACAAACGGTCATCGGCATTTGTGTAAAGCTTGATAAATCGTTCTGGATGGGATCAGGCCTGTCTGGACAGCCGAAAATCAATAAATATTATTAATACAAATTTAAAAATAACATTACTTACAACTATGTTTTAAAATGTTTATAACTGAAGAAATAAATAAAAGTCCTAAAATTGTATTAGTAGTTTTTTCACATTAAATCTCACTTAAGAACATTCCAAAAACTTTTTAATACTTTCTTAGAACCAATTTTTCATAATTTGCAATACGTGTATCTGTATACAGTAACATCTCAAAAGCAAGTGGTTGAAGGGTTTAACGAGAGATACCAAAAATCCCTAAATAAAAATGTTACTATGCCAATAAAGATTAGTTTTTATTTCTATTGCAAAACTAAGAAATAATTTTCATGTCGTTTTGAGAGTTTGTGGTTTCTCAGAGGGAGCATTTTTGTGCTCAGATAAATTATTGAGTAATGAAATTATTTACAAACAAGAATAAATAATTTAATTTTGTCCACTTGAATTTTTGTATTGGGCATCCTGTATTTGGACTTTCAGGGCATTTTTCTTTTTTGTAAAGAGAAAAATATGTGGTCGATATATTTACAAATATAATATGTGTACATCTGCTATGTGAATAATGACTCAAAATGAAACATTGCTTGAAATTAAATTAGATATCCTAAAATAATTTTTATTAAATGTTTAAATTAAAATACAGATTTCAATATATTTAATTATCATGATTTAGCAAAATTAATAAACCTCCACCAAAAAAAAAAAAAAAAAAAAAATAACCACAATTATTCCCCCTGTTTGTTCCAAGAAGCCTGTCACTTATATGTTAACCAAAATCAAATAAATGTTGTAATTTAACATATACACAGAATTGGTACTATACAATTAAAGTGAAAATGAATAAAACCATACTTTTCATTCACTCCACAAAAAAATATTTAAGTGACAACACAAACTAAACCGTTAATATATACTTTAATGAAGCATGCTAAAAGTTTGGGTAGCCCAACCAAAATTTACCATAAGATATGAAATTGTTCTAAAAAGTTAAAAACCTACTTATTTTTTAAATATATAATAATTTAAACTAACTGAACAGAAATCTCAGTAAATTTTCAGTGTGAAACTTTATATAATTAGACAAAGGAACATAGTCTGCTTCTTCAAAACACTTAATTCTGTGAGTTGATATTACTAATGGTGTACAGGGTGATCAACTCAAGGAGGCCACCATTGGGATATCAGAAAGTATTAATTTTACAGCAAACTTTAAATGGGGGAACCTTTCCTCGTTTTTTGAGAAATTAAAAAATATTTTGTTAAAGTATTTATAAATGGCCGCACTTTTCAAATATGGCGGTCAACTTTGAAATTTCTTATGGAAACCCCTATTTTTATGACGGATTTGGGTTTTACATGCAAACTTAACCGTTTAGTCGCTAGGAGCGCTGAAAGTTTCAGAGACTCTTATTTCAACAATTATTGATAAAGAGGCATGTTTTACCATTTGCAAACAATAAAATTTGTCTAATAATGTAGGCGAACTAGTGATGGGCTGTTGATAACAATGTTATGTATTACTAAAATATATGACAACTGATATAACATTTATTACCTACAAATGTTAGTAACAAATTTCTGGCAGTGATGCAATTCTGTTGTTATTAACACTTGTTATTTATTAGCAACATTATCGATGGTATAACAGGCCTGCACACACAATAAATAGATTAGCATATACAGGGTGATCAACTCAAGGAGGTCACCATTGGGATCTCAGAAAGTATTAATTTTACAGCAAACTTTAAATGGGGAACCTGTTGAAAACATATATATTATTAACAATGGTTGTTAGATATTGTAAAATTGTTTTTTTTTTACAATTTATTATAATGGGGTTCAGTAAACTGTATTCAGTGAATTTTATTATTAAAACAAATTTTTATTGTTGCCATCTATTACAATACTTTCTCTTTTAGTACAGAATGAGAAAATGTATAGATTAAAATTATAACACCTTAAAAATAAAATGATAATTTAAACTAAGCACTAATAATATTGTTAGTTTCTGATGTTTCTAAAAGCATTGAAATATTGTAATGTGAATCTAACAAAAAATCCGAAAAGGTGAACATATTCTAGAGATAATTCAAAATATTTTCTTGTAACGTTAATAAAAGTTTGGTTTTGTTTTTATTTTGCTGGATTTGAAAACGAAATTAATGATGAAAATGAACTCATACTTATTAGAATTTATAAACTGAAATTGATAATGAATTGTTGGAAACAGCGTATAAAAGTTACTTAATCTTGATTAATAGATGTCTACCTTGCGGACTCGGCATGATCGGGGTCCCTGGGCCTGGGGGTCCAGTTGATCCCGGAGGTCCCTGGAAAGCACGCAAAATTCCAAATATTATTTATCAAGTTTATTAAAAGTAGAAAGCAAAAGAACAATATAGAGAACAAACTGTGCATTGTATTATCTGTGTGTGTTTATCATATTTACTTTTAGATATGCATTACAGTAGTTTTAGAATGTAACACAAGGCGTTTGATTGGCAGGAAGGTTACACTCACACTTCTTGTGTATTTGTTTTTATTAACTTCATTCTTCCTTTAAACAGCATAGTTTTAGAATGTAACACAAGGCGTTTGCTTGGCACGAAGGTTAAACTCACACTTCTTGTGTATTTGTTTTTATTAACTTCATCCTTCCTTTAAACAGTATAGTTTTAGAATGTAACACAAGGCATTTGCTTGGCACGAAGGTTTTATTAACTACATCCTTCCTTTAAATAGTATAGTTTTAGAATGTAACACAAGGCATTTGCTTGGCACGAAGGTTTTATTAACTACATTCTTCCTTTAAATAGTATAGTTTTAGAATGTAACACGAGGCATTTGCTTGGCACGAAGGTTTTATTAACTACATCCTTCCTTTAAATAG
>JAGFPH010000447.1:453007-488513 GCA_018207615.1 Philaenus spumarius | reverse complement strand
AAGAAATGCAAAAATAGTTTAGCATCCAGAAACTTGTAGGGAATACAATTACAACTTCAACTTGTATAAACTTTTAAGAACCAACATTTCACATGTTTACAGAGTAGTGCTTCAAGACTTAACAGGTTGGTTGGCCAACGTTTTGTATTAAAAACCAAGATCAACAGTCCACAAACCATGCCTGTCCTAACCTAAGCAGGACAATCCTTGCCTGTTCCATTCAAACAACTGATTGTTTTTTAAGAAATTTGCAATCGTTAACATCTGTGTGCATTGATGCCCCCCACTTCCCCTAGTTCACAGGAAAAGGAAAATATGTATATTATTAATTATAATCAGATATTTTTCTTTTAAGAGATCAGGACTAAAATAAGTTTTAAATGTTATGTGCTGTTTGACTTTACATATACTTATTTTATTTTTTTCAAGAGTTCAGACATGAGCTGCTGGGTCACTACTTGGTGCGGCCTCTAGGAGTGTTATAGCTTTGTGTATTCACTGACGGTGTAAAGGTATACACTCAATGCTGTGTGGGTTAATATTTCACCTGAACAGTCAAATTGGCTTCCTAAATTTTGTAAGTTTTTTGGGGGACGTCAAAAATTTCCCTGGACCCCTTTTGCCAAAGGAGGGGAGAGTACTCCTTAAGCCCCATGCCCCGGTCGCGCCCCCCCCCCTAGAAAATATAATACAGGCGACCTAGTCTGTGTGTTTTACAAAATTCCTGTAAAACGTCAATGACTTTTAGGGTCAAAACAATATCCGAAATGGTTCTACGATATGGAGGACAACTTGTGAATGCATTTAAAAACAAATGTAGGAGTAATAAGTGGAAATGAAAGTATTGTAAATAAGTCATAATTAATGTTGGGCCAATGACATTTAATCAGCCACAAATTGGATGTGAAACAACTTTTGATGGAATTAAACAATAAAAATTGAGGACAAATCACTGGTTTGTTATTTTTTGCCCTTTTCTACAAATTTTAATATGAAGCTATTTTATTTTCAAGTAAAAATTATATTTATCAAAGAACATTTTTTTTATAGAAAAAAGGGTTAACTTCAACCGTTTGTATTTTAAGTCTAAATTGTCAATTTGTAATTCTGCCCAAACCGTTCTCATATCTTTGGAAAGTGCTATTTCAAAGGACACCTTGTTCAATTATAGCCTAAACATGATTTTCAAAAGTGTCTAACGTGACCTAGCACCCATGTGCGGACGAACTCTTTGTATAAACATAATAGGCTTAGGCCTAACGTTGGGCGGAAACATGGTCCTCCACGCTTATATACGTGACAGAACTTGGTACTCAAAAGGTTATACATGAAGTAAGTTTTTAGAAAATAGAAAAATCTACAGAGTGAAAAAAACAACTTTGTTTAAACATTTTTCGCAAGATTGTGCCTATACAAACTATTAGAATGATTCTACCAACCCGATTTACCATGAATTACATAGCCAGTGTTTATTAATGACTAAAATTACAGGATACATTTCTTCAACTTACTTTACAAAAAATAAATATTTTATCAGCCTAGCTACTCATATTCTTAGTACATCTTACCAAAATTTTTAAATATTACTAGAACATTTGAACACTTTAGTACGTTGAAGTTTAAAAATGTAATTACCAACTGCACTTATCTATAAGATTCTTATTTGTTTGATCAATTGCACTTAAATAAAGATACCTTTAATTGTGCTAACTATGATGAGCAGAGACATAGTCCAATTCAGTGTATAACTTTATACTAAAGACACAACATTGACAAACATGCCCCACATGCATTAATGTTCACATAATAACAAAGTGGTAAGGTTAGTAACAAGTGAAGAAGAAAAGGAAAGCAATAACCCCAATAAAGGCATGTTCTGTAAATTCTGTAACACAAGAAAAATCAGTGTACACTATTTAATAATTTCTTAATAGTGCTTTTTCCTCAACTAGTAAAACACAATAACACATTTTTTTTAACTCACGTTTTTATATGGGTTAAAAATATAAAATCAAACATTTTGAAGTTTATGCGTTCATAATACTATATAAATCAACCATGTACCTACAAGAGAGAAAATTGCACTAAAATTATTAAACTAAATTTGGTCTCAATATTCACCATAATATACTAGAAAAGTACTGAAGACTGATTGAAAGAAAAAAATCAATTTTAAAATTTTTTCAGTCACCACTGCACACCATAAAATTCCACAGTCAAAATTGTGATATGTACAATATGTGTTAAATTGCACTACAAATGCAGAAATATAAAAAACTAGAGCCTATTTTTTTTTAATCAGAATACCTATGCAAATTTTGCACTAGCAATGAAGGGAATCCGAGAAATCATAACTCATGTTAGACTTAAACCAGTTTTATTTTTATAAATTATGTTTATGGTCCGTTATATAAGTGTGGGTTAACCTACATATTATATGTAAAAATAAAATCCTGACATGTTCTTTAAGTTTATAAAAATACTTTTACAAACTGCGAAGAACATCACAAAAATTATACTTTTTATAAGCTGACTTGTACAGGATTTTTTCATGCACCGTCTTTCAAATGCGCTATACTGATAGAATGTTCTTTTGTTACTGTTACCACATAAAATAAACGCTGATCACTTAAAATTTAGACGGACTACATTGATTTCATCTGAACGTAAAAAATCTAAAGATTAGCAATGGGGGCATTTGCTCCTATCTGAACAGAGGAAGAGGGGTCGACTAGAAAAATACACCTGTCAGAGTAAAAGGTGTTAAATCTGTATCAATTAGAGACACAATAATTGTTAGAACGCATTATTCAACGAAATCAAAGGGTACACCAAAAATCAAATAATTACACCACACGACAGTTGAAGAATAAAAGAATTTATTTAATATTACACAAATATTGTCTTGCACCACCATCTTGTTATCGATTTGTGGTGGATGGAAACATTTATTAAGCATCAGTATAAATACTGTACTGACTCTGTTTGATGTTGGTTGTAGTTCTAATCGTAATCTACTTTTAGTACAGTAGAGGCCCGCTATTCCAAACCCCGCTATTTCGAAAATCCGTCTATTCCGAACAGAGTTCAGAAAAAATACAGATTTTTTTTAGATAAAAGCAGGAGATATTAAAAATGCGTTCGTGAAAAAAAGTACATTTATTTTTATACAAATAAGTTAATTAGAGACATACATAGAGCCTAAGCTTGATGAAAACTCCTGAAACCAAATTGGAATGAAAGTTGGTTTTGCTTGCTTCACGTTTTCTATCCGTTTTGCGGGAAGGACGTTACTGCAACAAGCATCCGGTGAAAAGGATACTCCAAAATAATAAATTTCTAAAAAGGATTAATTTGCTCCACTCGCTCTTTAAAATGTATCATCAAGGGTTCATTATGAAATAAAATTAATAGTAGAAAATGTGTTTCCTAAATGTGATTTGTACAAAGGTTTAATCTTAACACATATTTTATAAGCACAGTGCACCATAAAACAGAAACCATCGTTAATAAGAACGAATAGTTGACAACACATTACAGACACAAGGAATAACATAACATAGGGCAATAACATATTATATATATATCCCACGCACACAATTAACAATATACAAAAAATATCTAATTTAAGAACAAAGCAAAAGCAAGGGTTTGTGCGGCAAAGAGGTTGAGGTTACAAAGCTGTGCAACATTGACTGGAGTAATGGTAATGGTAAACGTGAGCCTACCTTGCCAACCTACATACTCTCCGCCTTCACCTGAGGAAGATAGAAACACAAGAGTTCAATCAATAGTCAAAGTGAATGTAAATTTAATAATCAACAACATTGTAGAACACTTGTAGAAACTTTCTCTACAATATCGACACCGTAACGGAAAAGCTGGAAATTTTCAAAAAACTTTATTAATATTATTGTATCTGATGGATACTGTATCCGATCAGCTCGTTAGAGCTTCATTTCTCAACCTGGAACAAATTATATGAATCAACGACAAAACAAATGTTATAATGTTCGCGTGGCGTAACCAAGACAAAAAATAAGCATGTATCAAATTTGCATTATAAGGGTTCCATACCAAAACTTGTATACAGTAAACGATTCTTTTAACGGATATTAATGTTGTTACGCTTTGACAAAAATTACTCGCAAATAAATTAAAATAAGTTCCAATTCAATCGCTTCAACAGGTAAGAACCTAAGTTTTTGGACATTTTAGGCCCCAAATTTTAACAATTACTTTACCAGGCTAAGAAGAATCATTATATAAAATGATCTGCTACTCGAGAACTTTGACCTAAGAGATATAATGATCAACAAGTCATTAACTGGTATGAGAGAAAGAGAGCAATAGATTTTTAACAATGACGTTACCAGGCTAAAAAGAATCATTATATAAAATGATCTGCTATTCGGGAACTATGACCTAAGATATATAATGATCAACAAGTCATTAAGTGGTATGAGAGAAAGAGAGCAATAGATTTTTAACAATTATTTTACCAGGCTAAGAAGAGTCATTATATAAAATTATCTGCTACTCAGGAACTATGACCTAAGAGATATAATGATCAAAAAGTCACTAATTGATATGAGAGCAATAGATATTTGACAATTACTTTACCAGGCTAAGAAGAATCGTTATATAAAATGATCTGCTACTCAGGAACTATGACCTAAGGGATATAATGATCAAACAGTCACTAAGGTTGAGTTGCACCAACCGGGATCAAATACCTAGATCAGTACATCCTGGATCAATTATTTGATCCAGGTATGGTGCAATAGAAACCAATACAACTTTCCTAGATCCTGGATCAAATACAACTTTGATCCTAGATCAAAACTGATCCTGGTTGGTGCAACTCAGCCTAAGTGATATGAAAGCAATAGATTTTTGACAATTTTCCTTCAATGCAGACTTAAGGAACTATAATCTTGTATTTTTTCAGAAGTATAATTTACAAAATATTGAAGAAGACAAAGATGTTTTTAAAAAAAAAATGTATTAAATATACAAATTATTATTTTTTTACCTCCCAAAAGTATTTACTCCTAAAAAAAGCTGACTAGTTTTTGAAATTCATTTTCCATATTCTAGGTTGTGCTTGGGCTTTCACTATCAATAGGAAGAATTCAGCCTCTTAAGTCAAACAATCAATTTAAAAACAATTTAAAAATATATAAAATAAATGCATCGCTTTTAGGTGTAGGGGACTACTAGTAATTTTGATTTATTTTAATCCCCTCATTTTGCTCCCATAGGACTAATGAAGAACGGTTAGTGGAATAACACACAGAAAAGCCAACATCCGTAGCTGGATTCAAACAACCAACCGCGATAGTTTTACAGAATTTATAAAAGGTTACATCTACAGTGAATCAAGACCACCGTCTTGAACTTAACTTAAATCATAACTCGTCTATGAAATTATTATTAGCGAATTTCCATAGGAAAAATGAGCTATTGCAGTGGCCCTTATGGTAAGACGCAAGGTCGGGAGTAGCAAACACCTTGATCATGGTCCTCAGAACACGTTTTGGGGTGCCATTAAAAATCATATATATATATATATATATATATATATATATATATGTGTGTGTTCGCACTCTACCGGCCGCATTTTAAGTCCGATTTGGTACACATTTTGGTTGTCTACGTCGCTCGGACGAGTTCGCTGGCCAAAAAAATCCAACAACCGGAAGCACATTTTTTGACCGGAAGTAACTATTTTTTTAGTTTTTCTACAAATATAAATGTAGGATGTTATTCTGCACATTTTGTTTTTTTTTACGCGAGCTTATAGCTCGCTTGGCTCCCCCAAAATCGATAAAAACGTAAAATACCATAAAAGTACCCGGTTCAAAAGCCATGTGGTGGATTCTACCATGGGGTTGGCGTGCGCAGCACGCAATGCATTGTGTATTAAAGATACTCCCAATATGCGGAATGGCGTGCGAAGCGCACAATGCTTTTTATATTAAAGATACTCCCAATATGCAGAATGGCGTGCAAAGCATTTTGCAGCTATTCAGCACCATCGTGAATAGACCTATTTCCCAAATTGTTGGTTGAAACCCTAAAACATAGGCCTATAAACTTAATTTTGGAAATTTGCTCAACTCACGTCAGCGGTTTAGCTGCGTGGTCGCATTATTATTTATTACGTGTAACAAAAGTAATTTACTATTATTTTTCCTTTAAAAATATTTCTAGTTTTAAGAATCATCAACAAACATTCAGTAACATATAAAATCCCAAAAGTTTTACAAATATTTTTTAAGAAATCAATGATACAAACTACAACTGATATTATACTACAATCAGTTTTAGACTACAACAAATATAAATGTTTAAGAAACCTATAACATTTTTTTTAAATACGGAAATGGAATCTCTGCAGAAAGTGTGGTAATAATGTCCTGTAAAAACAACAAACTACGATTTGAATACAGTTTACATTAAAAGTTGAACCATGGTGGATGTCTTAGTTACGCCACAGATGTTACCTTTACCTCCAATACCATTAAAACATCATTTGCATACCTTTACCTCCTCAACCAATGACATTTCAAATTTTAATATCAATGAACTCTGTTAGTCGAAAGTGGGAAAGCAAGCGAGTTATTTTAAGCCTTGGCTTTATTAGATTTACTGTGTTAATATCGATCGCCTATTAATTTCTGCTTGAAATGTTAGTTCTGATGATGGTGATGTAATCACTGCAAACTGAATAATATAAGTTGAGTAAAAAATAAAAAAAATACTAAACAAATAAGAGTTAAGGAAGTTGGATATAAAATAAAACTAACTGCAATTTTACAGGATTAACTGATTGAATTAAACACAAACGGTCAAGCACAAATTATTCAAACAGATCAAACAATATAATAGGTTCATGTTCTTTTATTTCATACAAACATAAAGCTTACGATATACATATTGTGGTGATAACTGATTGCCTCGCTGGACTGGTTTAGTTCGATAAATACCTTTCTTTTTGTGTTGATCGCAGTACTTTTTGTTTTTCATTATGATTATGTTACGTTTAGCCTATTGTCAGGAAATTTCAAACCAATGAAAAAGTCTTGCATTAATTAGTGGGTGTTGTTTTTCCAAACATAATACTTACAAAAAAAACTTACTACATGTTAAAAAGTTGGAAAATTATAAAATAAATGAAAATTAAAGAAGTTAGATAGATAAATAAAACTAACTGAAATTTTATAGGATTAACTAATCAAATCGTACACAAGATCATAGTATTTCTACTTCTTTTTTTATATTTAAAAATTACAACACATAACCTTGATTTTTTTTTAGAAAATAATAAAGCAATGTAACTCGAAAACCAATTACTTATAGATTAAGTAAGAACCTAAGGTTTACATTACATTAGCGGCCTTTAATCATGCATTCTTTAGTACGGCCTGAACAGGATACTTCAGATCATATGCTTATCCACGCACAAAATTGTGCACTAGAAGTACGTAGTGCAAAATAGTACTAGACGTTCTTTCTCTTGTACAATCCTGCATCCAAGAACACTACACCTAAAGTGTACATTTAAATGCATAAATCTGAGCTCAACACTGCATTGTGGCATGTGGAGTTTTGGGCATTTCAAAAGGTCTGGCCAGTTTGATTTTGTATTTTATGCTAGAAAATTGTGATTAAAGACAAACAACAACAAATCATAATGCCACAGACTGGGAACATTAATATAACCATTATGTTTGTCCAAAACATTATTCTGAAGATTTTATCCAGCTAATAAGATCCAACATGATCACGGTAAAGCTGTATGATCAAGTAAAGGAAACGATTGAACACCCTCCTAACCTTACTCCTGCTTGCATTCCACATCTGTCTTTACACACATACTCTTGTACAAGTGTTAAGGCCAGGAACGTCGGAACATAATATTTGGGGGGGGGGTGTGAACCGAGGGTTGCCTCTACCTCCTCCTACCATTATACTAAATGTTTCAAGGTTTAATTTTACATGATAAAAATTATAATTCTCGCAATCAATTTTTTGAACTTTGTTATTGATAAATTGCTTATATAATTCTATTTTATTTATTAATTTTCCAATTTAATTTCAATGTTTTAGTATTGCGAGTAATTTTTGATTTATTTTATGCGTAATTATAAAAAAAGATTGTAATTAATTAACAAGTACACTATTTAATTTTATGAATATGAATGATTACTTATTAAAAGTATCCTTTCACTCGAGTATTGGTTTAACAAAGTAATGGTCCTGAGTAATGGTTTGTTCAGCAAAATACAGTTACGTATTGATGTTTATTACACTTAATAATCAAAGTAATCGGAATCAGTACTTCAATGTAGCTGTAATCGTTGTAACGGTTACAGCAAAGTAATAACTTAGCCCTCTTCTCCATAGGCTTAATGTTCGCAAATGTCTAAAACGCGTGAGGCTGCACAGACTTTCTCACTTAAAATTCACACAATTGCGATGATTACCAGTAATGACAAATTGTGCAAAGAAGAATATAATTTACTCGTACGACTAGCGAGTTATATCCAATTATTCAAATATGAACTTTCTCCACGTGGTTGCGGTTTAAAGCACGTGTATTCGCGTTGAAAATTAACAAAACTATATGTATCAGCTGTTCTGGTCAACCTAGTGTGCTATCTGTATCGCAGAGAGCGCCATGCTAACCAAGAAGAATAATTTGATAAATAAATATCAAGCTCCCTCTCGAAGAGAACCGGAGGGTCAAGTGACCCCTTGCCCCCCGGTTCCGACGTCCCTGGTTAAGACCCCTATTGTATTGTTATTTAAATTTCTACTAATAACTTTATACACAATGAAATAATCAATGGTTACTTTTTATAAGAATTGAGATATTATTATTAAATTTTAATCTCAATAGTGAATCATTCTTTTTCTCACTTGTGTGATATCAATTTACTATAATTCAGTTAAATTATTACAGTAAACAAACTACTAAATTTAAAAAAAAAATAATTATTTTATACTTGCAGTATGTATGGATTTGTTTATATTTCTTTTACAAGCACATATAACAATTTTTACTAACATAAAATATCAGATTTTGAACTACTTATTAAAACTGTATAAGACAACTTGAACATTTTTACTTAAAAAAACTACTTACTGCATATAACGTTTCTGTAAAGTTTTTCATTATTTCATTTTGGAAATATGTAAACTATAAGAAATATATTACATAACATATTACCTTGTCTAGTAGGATCCATGCTGTTTGGTATCATTGGCTGGCCAGGAGGCTAAAAAAAAGGAGGGAACAAAATTAATAACCTTAAATGCTACAATTGTTATTTTAAAATCTATATTTTAATTTATAATCCGAATTACAGTTGATTATTATAGCTCAAATACCCACATTTTAAAGGTATCGATAAAATAAAACTAACAAAGCACACTAGATGTCTGTATTTTAACTATACTCAAAATGGTGGTCAATAAACCGAAATGAAAATTATCAAACGACATTATCCAAATACTGGCGGACACTCCAGTCATAATGTGGAGGAGCTCTGCCTTGTTGAAACCAAACATGTTCAAAATCATCATGGATTTATCGAGTGGCATGCCAGATCACCGGACTTGTCACCACTGCCTACTTCGTATGGGATCGTAGTTTGCAAAACAAAAACACAGGACATTGATGATCTCGGAAATCAAATTGTACAGGAAACGCAATGAATTCCTCAAGAGGCTTTGTATCGAGCAGTTTAACATTTCAAATTATATTGAATATTTCACCCACTAAAAATCATCCAATCGCAATAAAACAAAAACCGTTGGAAAGAAAATGATTTAAACTTTAATTTTTGTATTTACAAATTTGTTCTAAAACGTATATTACATACGTAATCATCGTTTTAAAATTGTAGTTCTATGTAAACCTAATGCCGTGCGTGAAACACAAAGAATTTATGCTCAACTTTGTCCTTCTCCAAAGATCAATGTGCTCGACAGAAATATTTTGACCAATAATATAAAGATACCATTGGATTCGTCAAGATTTCAACTTTCTAAAACTGCCTTAGAATCAGATGTCATTCTTATAGTTTCAAAAATATGAAGGTTTCTGTAAACCCTTGCAATTGGACAGATTTCAACCAATAAAACAGCACATTTTACATTCAAGATATCTCTTACAAGTCAAATTATTTCAATAGACTTGTTTATATCTATTTATAGACCAAAGTTAAATCTTTCGTTTGGTGTAAAGCAAACCATATTTACTCTAACGGTTTTGTTCGTACAGTGCTGAGAAATACTGACAAATGGGAAATTCAAAACTCCGACTTTCTCTCGCGCTCCTGAAGTGGCATTTCCAATGGTTTTTCACACAGAATGTCGTATTTGATGTGTCCGTGAAAGGTTTAATTCGTTTGATCTAATTTTGTGATTCAAGTAAAACTAAGTCAAATATTTTTAGGAAATAATAATTTACAAGTATACAGTTCAATTCTTTGATTTATTTTTAGTATATGTACTACCAAAGCAAGTACAAAAAAAATTTAAAATATTATTAGGCGATGGTAACTACGCAGGTTTTTTGTCTATAAACCAAAAAATATCTTTAATTTATTTTCTACACTTTCTTATAATAATATTTAATTTTTGGGCAAAGGATATATTCCTAAATTACTATTCAAACTAGACCTAGTTTTGTTAGCAGTCTTGTAGTAGGAACATAAAAACTGGTGTTTTCAAAATAAGAAATTTGAAATTGATAAATATTTTTATACAGTTCTATTTAGAACTAAATTATGAAACTTTTTTATTTTTATGAAAAAAAATACAAGAAATGTTTACTACTTTTTATGTAGGCCTAAAGTTGAACTTTTTCCTTTCGTTACTGAACATTTTTGAGCTAATAACTTTGTAAATTTTACATCAATAATTTTTTTTACTGGCATATATAAATTCTTTGAACGTTTCTCTACAAAAAAGTTATGGAACACTTTCGGATTGGTTTATAATACTATAATTGGCAAATTTTTGAAAATACGCTTGCACACGCACTGAAATGGCTTGGTGTTGCAAAACATTAGCATGAATAGATCAAGGGTTCAGATAGAGGCCTCTCGTTTGCCTCGTTCGTTTTCTTTTATCAATTTTCTTGGATGATGAGTTACTTGAAGAAGTCAGATCTGTGCGTTTCTTGGGTGTGACCATAGACAGAGGACTGACTTGGTTGGACCACCTGAGTCAACTATGTGAGAGAATGGCTTCTAAGATATTCATTCTCTGGAGTCTGGTAAAAAATGGCTGTAGTAAGCATACCATAAAATCTGCATATTATGGTGTAATTTTTCCCCTCCTAAATTACGGAATTGTGCTGTGGGGAAATTCAGGTATGCAGCAAATGCAAAGATTGTTTGTTTTGCAAAAGAAAGCGGTTCGCTTGATTGCAAACTTAGCCATTGGTCAATCATGTAGGGAAGCGTTTAAAGTTGAGAAGATCTTAACACTTCCTAGCATATATATATAATGGAAGTTATATTGTTCTGTCGGTTTAAGAGCTTCATAGCTCACAACAGCGATTTTCACACATATTCCACCAGAAAACATGATGATCTAAGATTAACTAAACACAGATTAAATCTTCACAAAAAATTACCCGCTCAAGCTGGAATAGCACTTTTCAACCGACTCCCAGAGTCTCTTAAAAGAGTTGATGATTACTATAATTTCAAGAAGAAATTGAAACGGTTGTTGCTGGCAGGTGGCTGTTACTCGCTGGGTGAATTTTTGAGCATGGACGAGGGCTGTGTGCCTTTCTAAGCAGTTTTTGAAACCCCACATAGTTCGTAAAATTTTTTATATTTATCTGTTTGTATGATATATGTATTGTTACAATTGTGATTAATATGCTAAATTTATTGTTGTAACTGTTAACTCAGTATTTTTAAGAATTGCTTTTTTTAAATTGTTCTTTAAAGTTAATTTTTCTTTGTTTCTTAAATTGGTTCTTATGTAAAAAATTTTATGTATTGTGTTTGGTTAAGGCAAAGTAAAATTTAGTGAAATTATTATAAAATACGGATCGGAGTGGACGCTGGCACTTTATGCACTTTTTTAAACCTACTATGTAGATGTTGTGGTACTCTTAGGGCTAATTATTGTATATTTTCTCTACTTTTTTTGAACTGATTGTTGTTAATTGTATTTTATGTGTACTTTTCTGATGGATTGTATTTTGTGTATATGACCTGTTTGATACAAATAATATTTGTCAAGAAACCAATATAAATCAATTTTTAAAAAATAAATAAATACGGTACCGTTAAAATGAGGGGTCACACAATAGGGGTCTACATTTAAAAACATTGAGCAAAAATTTTGGATAGGGGCAAAGTTGCCCCATACATAAAAAAGTATATTTTTATGTCTTATAAATATTTGATGAATTTGGCTCCTACTCACTAAACTTGGAGATGTGTGTCTTGACTCTAAGATTACTTAATAAGATTAAATATTAGGAAAATGAATCTATTAACCTTAAAAATACATTATTTTTGTAGTTTTTTTCTTTTTTTTCTTATATATATTTACATTTATAAAAGTACAAAATGTAAAGAGTACATTTCTAGTAGGATTTTTAATTACCTTATGGTGATTCTGTCGAACAATCCTTGATTTGATGTAGCTTGTATTTCCTTATAAAATGACGCGTTTTGACTCTTTATTCAGTCATTTTCAAATGTACACACAAGTACACTTCATAAACATTTAAATAACACAAATTAAAACACATTTAAAATGTATACAAATACGGGCGATGCATGTTATCGGGGACTGTTCTCGAACGTCTTTGATTGTCAACTGAAGTGATGTCTGATCAGCAGATAACGGTTTCCAGTATTGGGGAGGGGGTTATTGTTTCAGTTTGTACATCGTGAAGAGCTGGAATTGCTTCCGCGCTATTAATCATATCGAAGATGGTGTGGGAATGAAAAAGCAACTTATTATTAAGTAGATTGTCTGGATTTTGTTTTTGCATTTTATATATGCGGAACTCTTCTATCAAGTTCATTAATGGACCTTTATTGCAGTGATGTAATATTTTCAAGTTTTTGTCAATGTCTGTGTAATTATGGTTGGTGTTAATTAAATGCTCTGTGAACTTGGAAACTATTTTCTTCGTGGTAGAACGTTTGGAAGATGGAATATGCTCTTTAAAGTGGGTTTTAAATGTGCGTCCAGTTTTACCTATATAAGTTTTTGGGCAATCGTCACATGATAACTGGTACACGCCGCTGATGTTAAATTGGTCAGGGTCTCTTGCTCTTTTTGGTTTTAAAACTTTATTTAGGCTATTGGAAGTTCTATATGCTAGGTGGTAGTCTTGCTTGCAGAAAATGTTGTGTGCTACGTGTTGCAGGGCTTTGTTGAAGTCCCCGGCAGTAAATTTGGGTTTGGGTCGAGTGGCTTTGTTAACTTTTTTCTTCTAGTTTGTTTTTTAACTATCTTGTCAATAATTGAGGTTTCGTAATCATTCGAGGCAGCTATGTATTTTATGGTGTTAATTTCTTCTTTAAAATCTTCTGATTTCATGTGGATGCTCAGCAATCTATGAACGAAGCTATTGTAGGCGGCTAATTTATACGATATGGGATGGTTTGAAGAAGCGTGAATTGTATGGTTAGTCTGGGTGGGTTTTCTGTATATTCTGTATATTTTAAATGCGTGTTTCTGTTCTGACTTTGTGGTGAAGAGGTCCAAGAAGTTAAGTCCCTGTTCACATTCCACTTCGCTGGTTAAATTAGGGTGAACTTTGTTGAGAAAGTTCAATAACAAACCGGTCTGTCGTGGATTGCCGTTGTATAAACAAATGACATCATCCACATAGCTTCCACAAACTAAAACAATAAACCCCTCCATAATACTGGAAACCATTATCTCCTGACCAGACATCAATTTAGTTGACGATCGAAGACATTCGAGAAAGGTCCCCGATAACGTGCCAGTATTTGTATAAATTTTAAATGTGTTGCAATTTGTGTTATTTAAATGTTTATAATGTGTATTTGTGTGTACATTTGAAAATGACTGAATAAAGAGTCGAAACGCGTCATGTGATAAGTGACATACAAACTTCATGAAATTAAGGATTGTTCGACAGAATCACCATAATGTAATTAAAGTTAGTAAATATTTAACAATCCAGTAAGGCTACAAGCATTAAAAAATCAAATATGTTTTGCCTAGCCTTAAAAGGGTTATTATAGGGTCCTACTTGTTTAACCCTAAAAATGTCCATGGTATTTTTTTGCAAAGCCAAGCCATTTCGGTGTGCAAACATATTTTCAAAAATTCGCCAAATATAGTAATTGTAAACCATTCCAAAAGTGTTCTATACCTTTTTTGTAGAGAAAGGTTCAAAGAATTCATATATGCAATTAAAAAATGTATTGATGTAAAATTGTAAAAGTTATGTAGTAATTTTTTTTTAAATTTCTTTCATAAGCATAAAAAAAGTTTTGTAATTTAGTTCTAAATAGAACTGTATAAAAACATTTATCAATTTCAAATTTCTTATTTTGAAAGAAAACACCAGTTTTTATGTTCCTTCTACAAGACTGCTATCAAAACCATGCCAAGTTTGAAACGTAATTTAGGAATATATGCTCTGCCCAAAAATGAAATATTTTCATAACAAAGTGTAGAGAATAAATCAAAGAATTTAACTGTATGTGTAAATTATTATTTCACAAAAGTGTTTGAATTATCTTTACTT
Organism: Philaenus spumarius; assembly: GCA_018207615.1. Classification (NCBI taxonomy): domain Eukaryota; kingdom Metazoa; phylum Arthropoda; class Insecta; order Hemiptera; family Aphrophoridae; genus Philaenus; species Philaenus spumarius. Next base: position 473,737 of record JAGFPH010000447.1, on the reverse strand, counting down.
GAATCACAAAATGAGGTCAATCAAATAAAACGTTGCGCGGATAAACTAAACGATGAGACCGTTGGGATAGACATCTCAAGCGACTGTCTGAATTCACGAAAACTATGTACTTTCCACTGCTGTTGAATAACCGGTTCAATCTAGTTCACTTCCCACCAAACGAAATATCTAAGTTTTCTCTACAAAATGGTATAAAGATATCTATAGAAACATATAGAATTGTAGGCGTTATCTCGGTTGACAAATGTGCTGTTTCATCAGTTGATACAACTGTCCAATTGCAAGGGTTTACAGAAAGCTTTGTCATTTGAAATGTATAAGTCTGACGTCTGATTGAAAGGCAGTATTAGAAAGATAAAATCTTGACGAATCCGATGGTATCTTTATATTTTTGATGAAAATATTTCTGTTGAGTGCCGTTGAGCTTTAGAAACGTGGGAAAGTTGAGTATAATTGCTTGTGTGATTCACGCTTGTGAATAGGTTTACAGAAATCTACAATTTTAAAACGTTGATTACATAATTATGTAAATGTACGTTTTAGAAAAAAACACAAAAATTAAATTTTGAATCATTTCCTTTCCAACGGTGTTTGATTTATTGTGATTGGATGATTTTTAGTGGGTGAAATATTCATTACAAATAGAGTTGTCAAAGTTGATCTATTTCAAATTGAGTAGTCTGACAGTTGTAGGATTAATGATTTTGAATTATGGTAGACACTCAGCTATCAACCACCACGATAAAAAAATGTAACAAAAGAAATTTTAACGTAATGTTAAATATATTTCCTAAAAAATGTTTATTTAAATCTTGATTGAGTTTCTGATTGTACCCTGTGAATTACTTTATTCCGTAAATGAATAATATCAGCTGACTCATGCAGAGCAACTAATGCCTAAATCTTTCAGAGACACCTGACTGAACTATTGGTTAGAGGGAAAACTGGTAGGTTAGAGTGGAATACTGAAGATATTATATAAAAGAAGATATTGTAACGCTACTTGTGTATGTGAATTAAAAATTACGTGACTTCAGAAAACAAAACTAAATTTGGTCAGGATGTTACAGGACCAATTTCCTGAAAAAGCAGCTGTTCCTTTTTGTGGTTTTAATGCAAAAAGCGCCTGTTATAGGTATCGCTAGATATCTTGCAAAATGACCCCGAAATGCCACCTAACCTGCGAACATGTTCCCACCCTTCTGCTAGGAAGGTTATTGCTAAGGGTTGACAGTAACATTAGCAATAAAGTTTAGATGAGAAGGAAAATCTATTGTTTCTAGTTAAAACTAGGGGGGCTCCGTTCAACTTTATTTTTTCGACTTGAATTCGACTTCATGAATTTGTGCGCCTGGAAGTTATGCAATACGTCTCCGCTACGCAATACACGTATTTAATCTATTCTTATTACTTTATAATTATGAGAAGAAGAAGTAGAAAAACTTTTTTATATAATAGAGAGATTTATTTTTCTTCTTACTGACTCAACAGGGTCTTCTTTCCCGCTAATTTTTCCAAGCCCGTTCTCTTGGCAGTGGTTTTGCTAGATAGTAGCTATTCTTATTACTTTATAATTATGAGAAGAAGTAGAAAAACTTTTTTATATAATCGAGAGATTTATTTTTCTTCTTACTGACTCAACAGGGTCTTCTTTCCCCGCTAATTTTTCCAAGCCCGTTCCGTTGGCAGTGGTTTTGCTAGATAGTAGCTATTCTTATTACTTTATAATTTTGAGAAGAAGCAGAAAAACTTTTCTGTATAATAGAGAGGTTTATTTTTCTTCTTACTGACTCAACAGGGTCTTCTTTCCCCGCTAATTTTTCCAAACCCGTTCCCTTGGCAGTGGTTTTGATAGATAGTAGCTATTCTTATTACTTTATAATTATGAGAAGAAGTAGAAAAACATTTTTATATAATAGAGAGACTACTCCACACTTCCCGCTTGTTTCCAGGTCATCTCCTAAAGATATCTGGTGGAACCTATAGACAAACCTCAATGACCTTCGACCTCATACAAACCTGAGACCATGAACCTCCGAGTCAGGTACGCTAACCATAAGGTACAAGGCCAACTATGTCCTTGTCTTTTCTATAGACTCCAAGGTGTGGAGGGTTATAAAAGTGAATGGTAGAAAACATTGTATTAAACCAATAGAAACAGAAAAGTACTGTACAAAGTGTTTACCAGATCATGCAAATTCACTTTTATACATTTCGGTCCTTATTTTCTATTAACAAGCATGGGTGACATCAGAAGTTTTTCATTGGGGGGGGGGGGGGGGGTTCGGGGGGGGGGGTAGGGGGGGGGGGGTCCATCAATGTTGAGAATATTACTTCTCAAAGCATTGTTTTATGCATTTCTGAGGTGAAATTAGGTTACAATACTTTGTCATAAATTTATAATGCAGTTTGTTGGTTTACATCATTGTCACGTTGTTGTTTTTATTTATGATTACCTTACGCCATTTTGTTACATTAACACGTTCACTGCTAAGGATGCACAAGTGAGCTTGACACTGAACACTATGAGAAGCGGCCAACGCACAGTGCATTGCACGCCAACCCCCTTATTGGGAGTATTTTCAATACACAATGCATTGCCTGATTTAAGTAGATCAGGAAGTGAAATATCTGTTGCGAGTGACTATAAAAATAATGCTAGGATGTGTTATGTTTTACAAGGTATTGAAAACACTAAACAATCGATGACTAAAACTGATTTTTTGATTATTTTGGGAGGAACTAATGACTTTTGTAATGGGTCATCAGGGGAGGCCTTGGGATGTGTGGCTGAAGCTTTACAGTCCGCAGAAAACACTTATGTCATTATCTCAACGGTTCATTGCCGTTTTGATGATGAAACAAAAAACGATGCAATTTATAAATATAACATTAAACTTCATGCCATTGCTGCCACTTTCAAGCATGTTAGGCTAGTAAATATTACAACTTTACAGCGAAATAGCTTCAAGTCCCATGGCCTTCACCTCAATAAAGCTGGCAAAGATACTGTGTGTACGGCTATAATTAGACATATACATAATTTGCAGAAACAAACATTCAATAGTTTTTTAGGATAAATAGGGATTATTCTCAGTTTGGTGTTCAAATGTTGCATGTAAACCATACCGAGCGTAATAGGGATTCTCTTGTTATTTCTAATCAGGATTTACCCATTGGTAATAACTCTAAAATTATTAAAAATGAAATAAAAATATCAGTCTATCACCAAAATTGTCAAAGTCTTAACAATAAGGTTTCAATTATAGAAAATGCCTCACATGAATTAAATTTAGATTATTTATGTTTAACAGAGCATTGGATGGTTTGTGAGGAAATTGATAAATATGTATTAAACAATGAAATGTATCTTGCAACAAGTTTTTGTTGTTTTTGTTGTAGGGCCCATGGGGGCGATGCAAATATTTACTAAAGATGATCCCTCTAAGTTTAGAGCAATGCAGGAAATTAATAACATTTCAATTGAGATAGATTGTGAAATAGCATGCATAGAGATAATAAATTGTAAAGTAGTATTAGTCACTACTTACAGAAGCCCCTGTGGGAATATAAAAACCTTTTTTGAAATATTGGAGTCATTGTTGAGTCATATTGCTCGTTTTAAAAAGCAAGCTATTAGGCCTATATGTGGTGATTTCAACATAAATTTTCTAGTCCAAAGTCAGAATCAGGAAAACATTATAAATATGTTTAAAATTTATGGACTTGATATGACAATTTTTGAGCCTACTCGCGGACAGAGTTGTCTTGACAATGTATTCACCTCAATTAAGGAAAGATTTACATCCATGAATACCAATAGACTTATAAGCGATCACCTTGGTCAATTTTTCTCTTTTAACGAGAGGGTTAAAGAAGAAATAGTTCAAACAAATGGCCATAAATTGGTCACAAAGATTAATTCAAATAGCATAAGGGAATTCAAATATTATTTAACTAAAGAGAGTTGGAATGGTGTAATTTTACAAACTGACGTTAATAAGGGCTTTGATTTGTTCTTACAAACAATAGAATACTATTATGGTCTATGCTTTTTAAAGTCATACTAAAAACAATTCAAAAATAAAAAATTCTAAGAAACATAAACTCTAATTGGTATTATTCCGAGTTGAGATCGTTAAAGAATTGGTTGGATGTGTTGTATAGTCAGTTTAAATCTACTGGTAATGTTCAATACAGTTACGGGTATAAAGTAAACAAGGTTAAAAACAGGTTAAAAGGCTGAATACAGGTTAAAAATCAGGCAAGCAAAAAAGCAAGCAAATGTAGATTTTGTAAATCGCTCCCAAAACAAAATTAAAGCTTTGTGGGAAATTGTTAATAATGGGAAATTTCATTCAAAGGAATCAACAAAAACTAAGTTTACACCTGATGAGTTTAATGATTATTTTGTGAACTTTGCAAAGGATATTAGTGTAATTAGCTCTAATAGTTTTGATGTATATTTGGGGAATTACTCTGTATCTGATAGTATAGCAAATTTTAATTTTAGTTTTGTAAAAGAGAATGATGTTCTTAAAGTTGTAAATGAACTAGCATCTAAAAAAATAAGGATCATTTTGGTATTTCAAATGGTTTGGTTAAGGATACCATAAACTGCTTTATTTCCTCATTTACAATTTGAATTAACAACAGTTTCGAACAAGGTATATTTCCCAATGTTTTGAAAATTGCTCAAGTGCATCCTATTTTTAAAAAAGGTAGCAGGGATGAAATTGGTAACTTTAGGCCAATAGCAATTATACCAGTTCTGTCAAAAGTAATAGAAGTTTTAATAGCAAAACAAAGCAATAAACTGCTATGCAATGAACAATTTGGCTTTCGTAAGGGACTTTCCACAATGCATGCAATAATTTCTTTGGTGGACAAGATTCTCAAATGCTATGAGAGCAAGGGGGTGTGACCTCAGCAAAGCATTTGATCGTGTGTCTCATGAAATTCTTTAAAAAAAATTAGAGCACTATAAAATCAGAAGAAAAGCTTTGAACCGGAGTTCCACAGGGTTCCGTTCTGCGGCCTATGTTGTTTTTGGTGGTTGTAAACGACCTGCATGTTAACATTCCTGCTCAGCTGGTACTTTATGCAGATGATACTAAGGTCTTTACATCAGGTTCTAATCATACACAATTAATTGAGGATTCTAAATTAAATTTGAAAATTACAGAAAACTGACTCACAACTAATAATTTAATATTGAATAAAGATAAAACGAATACCATGGTATTTAGTCTTAGAGATCACCCTGAAAAACATTTTCCTCAGCACTCAAAATTCTTGGGTTTAACATTTGACTCTACTTTAAATTGGCATCAGCATATAATCGACATTAAAAAAAGATTAAGCTCAAGTATATATGCACTAAAACGATTGTGTGGCGAACTTGATACAGATTCTCTTCGTCAGGCGTATTACGGTATCTTCCATTGCCATTTAAATTACGGCCTCATAGTTTGGGGATCATCTTCTCATTCCCAAGAGGTATTCACCATGCAAAAGAAAGCAGTAAGGGTTATTACCGGAGCAGAAAAATTAGATCACTGCAGAGAAATTTTTGAAGATACTAACATCTCAACTTTGTACTCCCTTTATATTTTTTAGGGCTTAATGTATCTTCGAGCTAATCTTAACCTAATAAATTGCAGGGGGGACATACATCATTATAATACCCGATCAAAGAATCTTGTAAATTTACCATATGTTAGATTAGCTAAGTTTGATATGAAACCTGTAATTATAGCCAGTAAATTATATAATAAGCTACCATAAGAATTGGAAAAACTAAATGACAGAAATTTTAGCTTAAGATTGAAAAACTTTCTCTGTAAACAGTCTGTAAACTTTCTCTGTACTATGGATGAATTTGAAGAAAAATCATGGACTTTGAACGATTTTTAAAATGTATGTATTGTATTATTTTTAACTTCCCGCTAAGAAAATTGAAAATTTTCTAAAATCGGGAAGTTATTGGTTTCACCCCGTTTTTCAAAAATCGAGTACTTATCAGATCTCAACGTTTTGAGGTCCTAGGAATCAAAACCGAGAGGGTGTCACCCTGTCTGTATGTATGTGTGTGTGTGTATGTAAGTATGTGACCCGCTTATAACTTTTGAACGGCTTAACCGATTGGATCCTACCAAACGGCGTTCTAAATAGTTCCATCAAACTTAGATTTCCTGAAAATTTCAACTAATTCGGACCGGTAGGTTCTGAAAAATTTCGAAAAAACTAAGAAATAAATTTTTTTCAAATCAGGTTTTTTTTGGAATAACTTTTAAACGGCTTTACCGATCAATTCCAAAATCTAATCAGCTTTTAAACTTGAAAAGCGACGTCGATCGCTACCAGTCCGGTCAAAATCGGTTAATTCGTTCGTGAGATATCGTGAACGAAAGAAAATAAAAAAAAGTGTTTTTTCTCAATTGCTCCGAAATTTTTCATCAGAAAAATTTTTGTTGTCGATTCTTTAAATGGACTCGAAAAACTGCATCGATTGCCGCAAATCGCATAAAAATCGGTTGATTCATCCGCGAGATATCGTGAACGAAAGAAAATCTAAAAATGTGTTTTTCCTCAATTTCTCCGAAACTTTTTATCTGAAAAATTTTTGTTGTCGATTCTTTCAATGGACTTAAAAAACTGCATCGATTGCCGCAAATCGCATAAAAATCGGTTGATTCATTCAAAAGTTATGGCAGTTCAAAATTTCCAAAAATAGTGTTTGTTGTAATTAAACTTAGCGGGAAGTTACATGGATGGCCTTTAGGGTCAACCGTTTTCCAATTTTTTTTAAATGTGACGTGTCAATGTATTTTATGAAATATTTACTGAAAAATAAAAATATTCTATTCTGCTTTGCACACCAACCCCCGTATTGGGAGTATTTTCAATACGCAATGCATTGCTGCGGAGAATTTTCAATACACAGAGCATTTGCGTGCTTCGCACGCCAATTTTAAACCTATGTGTTTTAAAATATTAGTGATTATTACATAGAAAAGTTCAAAAATAAAAAATAAAGTCATTTCTACTCATTTAGGCTATAAATATAAAAAATAAAAGGTCAGCTCCTAGCATAGGAAATATTAAATTTGCCTAGCAGTGAACATGTTAAAGAGTGATAATTAATAAATAGTAACAGTAATGATGATGATAAATAATAATGAATAGTAAAAATATATAAAGAAAAGTAAAATTGTATAGAGTATTTTATAAGTTCCTTTTATTTACGAAATTCTTTTTTTTTTACACCTCAGATATTGAGAGGGGCGTAAACAGAAACCTCAGATATTGGGGGAGGACGCATCCCCCCCAGCGATGGCGCCGGTGTTTCCAAGTACAGTAGAGTCCCGCTAGTCCGAAAATCCGCCTATTCCGAACAGAGTTCAGAAAAAATACCGATTTTTAAACTTAAAAAACAGGAGAAACTAAAAAGATGTTCGAGAAAAAATGTACATTTATTGTTATACAAAATAGTTAAATAGAGTTTTCAAGTTAAATTCAAGTGTTTCTTTTAAAGTACACGAAGGTTGACTTCTTTTACTTGCCATGTTTAGTATTTAACAGTTGATGTCAAGGACTACGAACATAAATAAAAAAGGCACAATGACTCGGTAAAGTAACTCAACACTCACGGAACAAAGATTTACAATAAATGTGCAATAAGTGCACACAGTTTATTAAAGTCCCCTAGAGTAAACACTGAACTAGATACGACTAGACTAGTGCTCAGTGCAGTGATTCATAAATATGTTTGAAATGCGGGAAGGAGAGGGGTAGGTAATGTCTCGGCGCTATGAGTCATCGAAGGAAATGCATTTCCTTTCCGACTTACTTTCACTGAACCTGTTCAAAAGCCGATCAAAGCTGTATAGAGCTGACATTAGCAGATGTCCCTGCACAATATTTACCCATTACATGTCAATACGTTGATATTATTTATGAAATCCGCCTATTCTGAATTCCTGTTAAACCGAACAGTGTTCGGTCCCAATTAGTTCGGATTAGTGGGACTCTACTGTATTACACTTTTAAATATATAGGGCCTAGATGTTTTTCGACAATTAAAGAAATAAAAATTAAGTCATTTTAATCTTACCGGTTATACAAGTTATAAGATTTTTGGTTTTATGATACAGATTTCATAAATGGAGAAAAAACTGGTTAAAAATTCTACATTCTACACATTAAATTTTAACGGTTTGTGAAATTGAAATAATGATCCGGATCCACGTTTTAAACGATCTGTTATGTACCTCCCAACTATTAGAAAAACATGCTTGCTCGGTTCTGGGCATGGTTGGTATGATTCTACTATTCCTGTATTAATGATCTATATCAATCAAATGAACTAATAACAATATCTATCAAGTTAACGAGGCCAACTAAACTACATTTTAAACGATCTGAACTTCGCCACAGAGTTATCCCATATTATAAACAAGATCTTCATAATGAGATATACCATCCCATCGATGTTGAGTGCCCAGGTTAAAGCTGCATGATGCAGAAATTCAGATTCAAATTGTGACTTTTTGGGACTGGTATACACCCTGTAATAACAACTAATTTTTTCACTTCTAATTCTAATAATATATTTGAAATATAAAATATACCTTAGGGGAGGCCGGGGTAGTAAAAGACAAAAAATATTAATAAAATCTATACTATCAATGTAAATAACTTGAAATAAATATATCGTATTCATTGCATTGATTGGACTTCTCTTGATTTTTTAGAAAATTTTTTAACTAAAATTTTTGGATAATTTTTTTTTTAATTTTCATTATATCCTTGTCTCTAATAACCCCATGTGGGGTAGTAAGAGATCAGGCCTGTAACTGTGCATATATAGCAATGTAAAATCATGAGTGGTAATAAAAGACATCTGGAAAATAATTCTGAATCAGCCAATAGTTTTTAGTTTTTGATATTTACATCCATTCAAAAAATATGTTTTCTCGAAAATTAATTGCCATAAATGTGTTTTAATATAAGGTCCTAAATAATATAATATTGTACTTAATAATAGTTCTACATAATCAACATAACCTATGGATTGACCAAAAACATCAATATCATTTTTAAAATGGGCAGAAAATATGTTACACATTTTCTAAAGTGTAGTCGAAAATAGGATAAAAAAACGTGTCTTTGAAGTGTATACAAGTGAACAAGATGTTATAAAAGATTTTTCTAGTAATTATAAATGAACTTATTTATTATGTAATGAAGTAGTAATGACTAAAAATACTAACTTACAGGCATTCGAAACATAAATTTACATTATTATAACAACTAAATATGGTCTAGCCTAATGGGTAAAACTGCTTTTTGATTTAAAGTGAAAAAAGAAAAACATGTTCTCTTGGTAAACTTAGACTAAACCTAACACTAGGTAAACTCTTGGTAAACTAGTCCTGGTTGTCTTAGAGCAACATTTTAGTTGTCTTAGGCTTTAAAGTCTTTTTTATTTTTGTATAGATCAGACGTATCTTCGAAATCTCAATATATTTGTATCTAAAAACATGAGTCTCTTATTACAATTAAAAAAAATAAAAATGGGGTAATAAGAAACATGCCTAGAACATGTAAATAAAGAATGCTTTCAAGGTTTTAAAATATTGTACATCAAAATCATAGTCTGGGTCAGAAGGTTACACATTAATAAACCCCAAATATCTTACCTACAAAAATTTTGTTTTTAAATTCAGAAAAAACAATTTACGAATATATAGGGTAAGTTCAAAGTGAAGGTTTTTTGCATCGTATAAAAGAAATTCAAAATGTGTTATAAATTTCTCGATAAGAGTATTGTAGCAAAGAATACATATGATACTTAATTTTACAATATATATTTTTAAAGTTATCTAAGTATATTTTGGGGGGGGGGTTTGACTGCATCTCTTATAACCACTGTCTCTTATTACCCCCGGCCACCCCTACAGTTGTTTAAAATGGTAAACTTAAAGCTAGACAAGAATCATTTGTATAAAATCGCTTACCCCGTTAAATTCATTCCCTAGTTGAGGCATTCTAACTCCCGGACGTGGTCCACCTGGATACCTCGGCCCCATGAATGGCTGTAAAATAAATTCAACAATTAGAAATAGTAACACATTCCTCTGCTTGTACTTAAGACTTTGCAACAAAAAGTATGTGGTCTTTTTTAATTTTAACATGGTCATTTTTAAGTGAGAGATGACATTCTAGGACCATAAATTATTAAAGTTTGGAGGAGGGGTTACAGATTTTTAAAAAGTTGCAAGAGCTGACTTAAAAAAATTAACTTTTGAAATGTAACCACAATAAAGTAATATCTTTATTAATACATTTTTACTAGGTGAAAATGCTGCTTTCGACTGAAAACGTTTTTTAACTACTACCCTAAACAGATAGGTAAAATGATGCATCTCACTAAAAACTTGTTTTTGACTATTACTCCTACTAATTAAATATTCTTTCTTTTTTACAAAATTTTATTCATCACTCCGAAACTTTTTACAATATACCTAAATATATTTTCAAAAAATTTAATTCTAAAACCTTTGGTATTTGTTCAGTCGCTGGTTGCACGTTTTAGACGATATAATGCGCACTTTAAATACTTCAACTTAACATGTGGACGATGTTTTGGGTTGAATGTACAGATAACGGCGCGAATGCTGGCACTTGAGCAAAACTGCTACTAACCTGACTAAAAACACCAGCACCCGGTACATCTCTGTTTAACATGTTCAACCACTGCTAAGGACGCACATGTGAGCTTGACACTGAACACTATGAGAAGCGGCCGACGCACAGTGCATTGCACGCCAACCCCTGTATTGGAAGTATTTTCAATACACAATGCATTGCGTGCTTCGCACGCCAACCCCCGTATTGGGAGAATTTCAATACACAGAGCATTAAGTGCTTCGCACGCCCATTTTAGGCCTATGTGCTATGGACGTATGGACGCTCATGTGCGTCCGCTTTAAAATTTTAGTGATTATTACGTAGAAAGGTTCAAAAATAAAAAATAAAGTAATTTCTACTCATTTAGCCTATAAATATACAAAATAAAGGTCAGCTCTTAGCATATTAAATACAAAATTTGCGTAGCAGTGAGGTGATCTGCATGTTAAGGGTGAGGTAAATATCCACTAGTTCGTTTAAAGGACGCGTCACATTAGAAAGCGGTGTGGGAAAAATCGCGCCAGGGCAAGGCCAAGTGCTAGGATTCACGCCGATATCTCTATGTCTGGTATATTTGTTTTTGTGTAAATGTGTTGCTTTGAATTTTCTTTTAAAGGATATGTTAAATTAGTTTTTAGTATTTCTATTGTGTATATATTTTTTATACAAAATTTTTTAATTCTATATGTATGAATTATTTTCTGTAATTTGTATTTTAGTTTTGTATATAGTATTTACTATTATTTAATATTATTATAGTTATGTTACTTTCATGATTCTGATAGTGCACCCAGATAATAATGAATAAAAAATAAAATAAAAAAACATTTCTTTCGATTGATTACTTTTTTTAATTACTAGTCAAATTAAATAGATAATAATTAATGCTTATTTCAATTGATTACTTGATTGTAACCTCTACCCTAATTAAATAGGCAAAACTGCTGCTGACGACTGTCAACTTGTTTTTAATTACTACCCTAGTTAAAAATCATCAGTATTGTGATACACAAAATGGAGGACTTTTACAGAATGTGAGGAGTTCATTTTAGTAGTGTGATTCCATCACATAATAAAAAGGAGATGTTTGAGTTTTACTCCTATGGCAGGGTCGGTGAGGCAGGATCAAGTTGCTTAACTTGGTTGTCAAGAGGTCAAGAAGGTGAGCATCACAAAATACATGTCGCTCATGCCTTTGCAATCAGGGGCGTACTTGCGCCCAAGACCATTCGAGTTGGCTCACTGGGTTGAAGAGTTGGGCCTATACAATGAATAAATGCAACTTGCACGAGGTGGCCCTACGCTGGACCGAGGCCTAGTCTGAATCCATCGGATCCAAGGGAGTAAACCCTGAAATAAAATCCCTAATCCTAAAGATGGTTTGCTCATCCGTGCCGAGGAGGTGAATTTTACCTGGATCAAGGTGTATATAACGAGATGTGAACTACTTGAGATACCAGACGACCTCTCTGGGAAATTTAGCCTTACCTGTTACACGCAGGCTCAGACTTAAAAAAAAAATCAATGCTGCATTAGGTAAGTAAATATACAATTTTTGTATATACCAAGATATGGTAAAAATTTCATGTATATTGAATAAGTAGTTAATTAGTTATCGTAGTTTGAATATAAGTGACAAATTTGGCCATTTAAGAGGTCTGGTATGAGGCACTTGGTGTCAATTATGAATACCAGGGAAAGGGTTAAAAGACATCCCACACGAAAGAAACGCCAAATATGAACTTTTGTCGGTACTAAACTTTTGCACCCTTTCCCAAAATTTAGTGTAAAACATTTTTTATTTTAGATTATTGGAATATGTGCGGGTTACGTGTTTAATAATTAGGCCTATATTAAAGTTTAAATTAAATGAATGCAGACAATAGATATTCAACTATGACAGGTATCCAATGTTAGTTCCGTTATAGGAATTTCAACTTTCATAGAAAACAAAGAAACTAGGATCTGTTACTGTGTTATACCAGTAAGGAATGTACTGATTTAAAAAGAGTAAGGTTTACAAATTTGTTGTTACTCTTATTTAAACTATTGTTTTCCGAATCATTTCATATTAGTTTTTAGTTTCAGTGGTAAAAATAATCTGAACAATAAATGAGAATAAATCTAATTCTTTTGAAACATCATAATTGCGCTCAAAAGTGTGCATCATATTTGGACACGGATCTTCCCATCCCTTGTCACCATCCCATATTTGATTTTTAAAGAAATTTTTAAGTTTCTACAGAGTGACTTGTAAGATCCTTACCTACTATAATTTTTTTTATTACAGACCTCTTACTTTGAAACGCTGTAGAATATTCTAATAAATGTTATTAAAGATTAATTCCTACCTGCTAGTGTTAATGTACAAATAAGTTAATTCAAGTCAAGAAAATACTGTTTTTACCACCTTTTCCAAAAAGCTTTACTTTTGAGTAAAAACTATTGTTGAAAAAGATTTTTTTTTCAATAACTAGTAGCTTTATCGTTCTTCACGTAATGTCCACACTTTGAATACTAAGGCACTTTGACCTACACGGTCCTGTTAATTAAGGTTCATATTTAACAATTTTACAAGCATCGGTGATGGGTTGACCATTTATTTTGGAAACAATTTAAATTTGTAACATATTTTAATGCAATTTCGGTCTGTAACTGTCCCTGCAACCAGTGGTCCGAGTGAGTCTTTAAAACATAAACCGTTTAAAAAATAAATGTACGGCCCATACCAACACCAGTGATACATTTAAAATAATTGCACCTGGTAAAATATGAATGAGTAGAACGAATTTGATAAAATTCCTTATTACTGAAATTGCTGGAATTTAAAAAAAAAAATGCCTTATAATTTTTTAAGTATTAGTTGCATATCTGGCATTATACAATTAATGATACATTATTAAGAATATCTGATATTAAGGACAGTGCAGAAACACTGAAAAGATACATTTTTTCATTTTATAGTTTCTGCTCGGTACCCAAAAAATTAAATAAAATGTTTCTGAAAAAGGGGTAAAACACTATGTTTTCGACTAGATTAATAGCTTTGTAAATTGATAAGTACAGGTAAAAATTAGTTTTGTTGGTAAGTATGAAACAAATTAAATTATAAATTTAATGATGTGTTATTTATAATTATTCCTTAAAAAAAAATTCAGGCCTTATACAGTGTTGCAATGTCAGAGATTTATAAATAAAAAATCTAGGGGTGTGCAAGATCTCGAAACTGTCGAGTAGTAACAAGAAATAACTCAATATCGTCTCGATATCGTTGTCAAGAATAAAATTCATTTCTCGGTTGTACTTTTCTCGATTCTGCCATAAATTTCATGATACATTTTTAAAATCTCGAGTTTTATTTTAGCCTTTTTATAAAACTTAAAATGTTACATTAGAATGAAAAGAAGATAAACAGAAGTTTTCCAAACAACTCAACAGGGAAGTGATTAGGATATCGCAATATTTTATTTAAATTACCTTGACACTGACGAGAAATAACTTTGCATAGTAGAGATTGAGTTTTATGTAAGCTTGGGTTTTTAGTAAAATAAATAATGGCAGTTAATTACTTAGCTAAAAATAAATATAATTATATAAAAATTAATATGTTGCATACGTAGTGTAAAGCATATTAATCTGTAGTCAACTGTTAAAAAATAATATTTCAGTTTGAACTGTATAAAAAAATGGGTTTAAAATTTTGATTTTTTAAAAAAATGTTTATTTAAAAACCATGGACTGTAGGTATACCTAGACTATTTGATTCTAGAGACTATTTACGTTACCATTGATTACATCACCCATCTTTATGAATTATACAATACTAATGAATCCAACCTCAATCTGTTTGTTTTCTAACCCATTAACCTACATTCCATGTCACTAGGTCACAGTATGTTTTTTAGCCTAGTTTATGTTTTAACCAAATCAATTTATATTTAATTCCAAAGGGTGGTTCATTTGACTGAATTAGTACTTACATAATATGAGTGGTATCATGGTATAGAAATGAAAATTAGAGCATCGCATGGGAACAATTTGAAATTTTACTCGTACATATTAGCAAAAATCATTTACATTGAAATCAAATATATACAGCATAGAGATTATTAAAATATAAAAAATGAGCTCAATTTTGACGCAATTTTCTAATTATTAAAATTATAGGCAGATAAAAAAGTTATCCCAACAACCCAGATCCCTAGTTCACATATGTTCTAATTCCTTTAAAAAAAGTTTATATTCTTATTCTATATACTTGCGTGATGAGTCCGCCACTGTACATTTTTCACTATTTCATAAATTTTAACCACAAAACGTTCTTGGTTTATCGTCACATGTGCACTTTGAAATACTTAAATTTTTTATCAAAATTCCTTAAATCACAACATTTTCTTATTGTATATTTTGATCTCCACCACAGACTTTCAAATAATAACATTTTACATCGTGGATTACATAGAAAAACTTCGATTTCTATGTAAATGTAACTTACTCCATTTCACACACAACTAATACCAGCCATCTTGTCTTTTTTGTAGAAGCAGGAAGCCTCTATAGTCAAGAATGCCTTCGACGTAACTCAGAGCTGTGCCGTGTATCACTTTCGGCTAGAGATGTTACGTCAATAACATAACTGCTACTCTATAGTAGCAGATTATAATTGCTGCTCTATTCTCTAACAAATCGCGATTAGATGCTACTCGTGATCTGTAGCATCTGTTTCGTGTTAGTCGTTATTCGTTTTTGCTACAAGGCTGCATGCCCTCCTGTCACCCGCATTTTTTCACTTCTCGCCCCACCATCTCTCTCGTCTCTCGGCCCGGTTGACGATCCAGGTTGAGCCGCAACCCGTATAAACCGATCCCGTATAATCGGGAGTTGACTGTATGATTCACCGTGTTATATAAAATTTATATCTGCCTTTACAATTTTGTTTTTAAATTTATTTCTGCCTTTTGATTATTAAATGACTGTTATTATTTTACTTTGTTTACTTTATTTATTTCCTTTTTGCGTCTGTTTTTATTTTTTATTTATATTCCTATATGCGTCTTATATTCCTATATGCATATATGATGCTTACTGTATTTATTTACTTTAACCAAGTAATTTTCTCGTCTGCATTGGCCATGTATGTTACAAACATCTCGTTCTTGTCTCGAATTCAAAACGTCAATCTCGCACACCCCTAAGAAAATCTGATAATAGTGGCAATTTTACTGTACATTATAAGTATTTTTGTAGCAATATCAAAGTTTTAAACAAACCATACAGATCTGATAGTTGAGAAAGAATATTTCTTTTTTTACTTGTAACAAATATAAGATTTTATATTTATTATCGGCATTTTGTTTTTTGTTGCTAAACATTACCACTTTGAGCATAAAGGAATAACGAAGGACAGTGAGCGGAAATATACACAGATACAATCCAATGTCAATAGATGGATTTGAACCTACGACAGGCTGACAACACAGTGCTTGTGTTCGTCTCTCTTCGAACTGGGCCTTTTTGAAGATGCATTTTTTCCCCACAAATGTGTAAAAGCTGTTCTTGTATTTCACGCAATATATTTTGAGCATGTTTCAAATTTGTCATTTGAAAAAAGAAAGTCCAGAAGTTAAAAGAATTTCAGCACGTTTTAAACATAGGCCATTTGGTCTCAAAATGTTAGGGGTAAAAATTCACCTTTTTTTCTAAAAAAAAGTCCTCAATATACTAAATTGTATGTAGTGTTGTTTGAAAGAGGAAGGTCGAGTTGTGAAATTTAAAAAAAAAATGAATTAAAACACAAAATACTCTCTTTTTCATTTAATTACTCTTCAGTGTCACTGAACACAATTGTTCAAATATATTGGTATGTTTCAACAACCACTAGAAACGTCAAAAGTAAGTACTCTGCCATTTATATTTATCTCTATACCGCACTGACGCCAGTCCTATTTAAAATATGCATTATATAAAAACATGTTTTGCTAGAATTCTTAGCATTATTCCTGTATGCGGGAGCATAAAAAGTCCTAACAAAAATTTTTATCAAATGATGAAGCCTAAGCATTTAATTTTTTCAACTTTGAACAAATATTTGTCTAACTTTAAATTTTGAAATACATTCAGTGTTAACTCACACCCACACACATCCTCATACGCACATACGTACAAAGACATATATTGAAATATGAATATAAAATTATATACAGATAATGTATTTAAAACAATAACAATGAAATGATAATTGAAACAAATGGTTGAAGAGAGGACAGATTTGAATGATTTAATTCATGAAATAGACCTTGTATGCACAAACTTTATATACAACAAACATTTTATACAACTGTGAAAGCAAAATGCAAATAACATGTGGAATCTTAGGTTAAACAATTATTTGGTAATAAAAATGAAATGATAATTGAAAAAAATGGTTGAAAGCAGGACAGATTTGAATGATTAATTCATGAAACAGACCTTTATGCATAAACATTATATACAACAGACATTTTATACAACTGTGAAAGCAAAATGCAAATAACATTAGTGGAATAGTAGGTTAAAGTACAATTAATTGGCAATAAAAAAAAATATACTGATTGGATTTGACTTGATGCTGAGTTCCTAAGGGATGCAAATTCCCAAACAAAATCTCCACCACTACTTGTGTATGTGCTAACCTAACGAAATATGTTGAATTCAACCTTCAGGATTTGTTAGCTATGAAGACGGATGAGTAGTGTACCCAGCAAGTAAACTATAGCAAACCGGTAGGGGTGTGCAAGATCTCGAAACTCCCGAGCATTAACGAGAAATAATTGAATATCGTCTCGATCTCGTTGTCAGAATAAAATTCATTTCTCGGTTGTACATTTCTCGAATCAGCCCTAAATTTCTCGATACGTTTTTTAAATCTCGAGTTTTAGATTTAGTATTTTCATAAAACTTACAATGTTACATTAAGATGAAAAGAAGAGAAATGGAAGTTGTCCAAACAACTCAACAGGAGTATTGCGACTATTTTCAATACACAGTGCATTGTGTGCTTCGAACGCCAACCCCCGTATTGGGAGTATTTACAATACACGGTGCATTGCATGCTTCGCACACCAACCCCCATATTGGGAGTATTTTCAATACACAGTGCATTGCGTGCTTCGAACGCCAACCCCCGTATTGGGAGTATTTACAATACACAGTGTATTGCATGCTTCGCACGCCAACCCCTATATTGGGAGTACAGTAAAACCTCTCTAATCCGAACCTCTCATATCCGAAACCTCTGATATCCGGCGTAGTAAAAAATAATAAATATATCTATCAAAAATGAATATTTTCGACTAAATACTGCAGTAGCGAATGATGTATTTGAGTTGGGCTGTAAAAAGTAAAACAAAGGAATTCCGTCGGGACTCCCATAAAAATCATAAATCACGGGTAACGTAAGTCCCAACAAGTTTTACCCGATTTCAAACAAATAAAATTATTACTTTAAAGTTTAAATACTTTTGTTACCGATCTATAAAATGTGTTATTTTTCTTCACAGTAGACACCCTAATTCTATAGAGACGATAACAAACGAATAAATAAGTGTTTGACCTTGAGCCTACTCTAGACTTCTTGTGTACAAATAACAGCCTACGCATGAATAAAAATAAAACAAGAAGCGTTTACTTAAGAAAGGAAACAATTGCCTAAAACATTTTACTGGGGAAATGTCAGTAGAGACTGATATGTATTGTTAAATGCTGAATTGAGTTAAAATACAGAGAATGCGATTGCAAATACCGGAGATTACATTCACGGAGTCTATACGAGAACGGGCAGTTCTGACAACTGAGTATTTCTTGGTATCGGTAATCGGTATCGAGTTTCGGCTATCGATACCGATACCAAAGCTGAAGTATCGGTGGTATCGAAAATCGGTATCGAGAATCGACCCATCCCTAATTTCAACCAATTTACCCATATTAAAAAAAAACCTCTCTCAAATCCGGATTTTTTGATATCCGGATCGCCCGGCGCCATATTGATCCGGATATAAGAGGTTTTACTGTATTTTCAATACATAGTGCATTAAATCGAAAAAACTAAATTATTAACTTATTAATAATAAACTTATTCCCATATACATTATATTTTTCAATAATGTAAAAAGTCATTGATTTTTCTCTGTCTGAGCTCAAAATTAAAGTCTTGGTACATTCTTCTTCCTAAATAGCTATTTTTGTTTTTCTCGATCTCAATAAAGTGTATTAATAATTCTCGTTTGTTCCTAAAGCTTAGCTCTCGTCTTTTTCTCGATCTCGATAAAGTATATTTAATAAACTCTCATTTCTCGCTTGTTCCTAAACCTTTGCGCTCGTCTTTTTCTCGATCTCGATAATTTGTATTAAATAAAATCCCGTTCTCATCTCGAATTCAAAAAGTAAATCTCGCACACCCCTACAAACCGGACAAGTGCGTTTGACCGTAAATCCCCACTTGATGGTAATGACTCCAAAGATAGTACATTACTGAATATTTATTCAACCATAAAAGTATAGGATTAAATAAAAATATCTCATAGTATAAGAGAAATACTGAATGTGCTATTATAAAATAAATTATATGTTTTAGCGTTGAGTATCACAGAGAAGCATCCTGCTAAAAGCCATGGATTATAAGTGTGTGAAAACTGTGAAGTCGCTCGATTTGCTCGGTCAAACTTTCTTCTCTACTCTGTCTTCCTTCTCTCTCTATGCACAATTTCAGTGTCTTGTGGCGGATTAGGTATAGTTTCCTTTGTTATTTGACCTCATTCGTGTGTTGAGTAGAAATTGGAGAAGTTTCAAAGTATGTAAATGATGTCAGTAGTTTGAACAATGTCTTATTATTTGATATATGTATATATATACAAATATATAAATTTTAATATACAGCGTGTTCCAAAAATCACTCCGCAGTGAAATATACAATGGAACTCAATGAAATACAAGTTAATAATTTATTAAATATTTATTTTACAAAAACGTATACTTTCACATAAAATGTTGAAAGTGCCTTCTCTGTTGTTGAATACACAATTCAATTCGTCTCTTCATGTTTCCAAACACACGATGCAACATTTCCGCTGTAACAGAAGCAATGAAAGTGGATATTGCTGTTTTTAATTCATCGATAGATTTTGGACGGTTTTTATAGACAGTTGCTTTTGCTGCACCCCAGAAGAAAAAGTCAGGTGGTGGATAGGTCAGGCGATCGTGGAGGCCAGAATCCCTTTGCAAGCATTGTCATCGAAACGCGAGCTGTATGTGCGGTTGCACAATCTTGTTGAAAATAGCCGTTCAGTATTTCACTTAACTAAAGTTTGCCTATGAAAGGATACAGAATTTGAGTTCAGTATCGTTGTGCGTTAATTGTTTCATTGAAAAATGTAGGATTCACAATCCGACGTCTAGAGATTGTGAATCCAAACTAAAGTTTTCTCAGAATGAAGTGGTTCTTCATGAATACACAATGGGTTTGCTGTACTCCACAGACGAGAATTTTGCTAGTTCATGTAGCCAGATAAATGGAACCACACCACATCGATAAAAAGTTTCATTAAGAACATCGATTCCATTTTGTCGAATTAAATTATTGAACCATTCACAATACTGCATTCTCTTGCCACGATCAGGAGAATTCTGATTTTAATTCTTGCACAACTGTCACTTTTTATGGGAAAAGTTCCAATTTTTTTTCTTATACCTGGGTGGGCTAATATCAGTTTCTTGCTCGAGTTTTCTTATTGACTTGTTCGGACTCGTGGACATCTTATCGGAAATATCGAGCAGTTTATCCTCAGACAAAACACTAGGACGACCACTTCTTGGTGCATCTGCCATGGAACCCGTATTTCAAAATTTATCAATCAAATCTCGCCCTGTATCGCGATGTGGGATTCTTGTCTCCGGAAAAAAAATTAAAGTTTTCAGGAACTGTTTTTGTGCATTTATCGCCAGCTTTAAGCACTTGTTGGACTAAAAAAACACGCTCTTCAATGGTTAGCATTTTAACAG
>JAGFPH010000447.1:433559-452530 GCA_018207615.1 Philaenus spumarius | reverse complement strand
CAAGACAATACTCTCCTTAGTCTCCTGCTTGTCTCTGAAGCAGTTCATCACAGTACTTAGTGGTTTGGTTTCAGTATGTTCAAACCAGTATATAAAGAATGTTTCAAAAACATAGGGCAAAAAACCTGAGCTGTAATCAACATCTTTGAGTTCTACGTTTACAAGATAATAATCCAGTTCAAATCAGAACATAAAGGATGTTTCAAAAACATAGGACAAAAACCCTGAGCGGTCATCATCGCCTAGGGTCCTAAATTTACTAGATAATAATTCTGTTCCAATCAGTATATAAAATATGTTTCAAAAATAAGGGGCAAATACCTGAGCGGTCATCATCATCGCCTAAGGGTCCCTACGTTTACAAGATAATAATCCAGTTCAAATCATTATATAAAAGATGTTTCAAAAATAAGGGGCAAATACCTGAGCGGTCATCATCGCCTAAGGGTCCCTAGGTTTACAAGATAATAATCCTGTTCAAATCATAATATAAAAGATGTTTCAAAAATATGGGGCAAAAAACCTGAACGGTCATCATCGTCTATGGGTCCTAAGTTTACAAGATAATAATCCAGTTCAGATCAATATATAAAGGATGTTTCAAAAATATGGGGCAAAAACCCTGAGCGTCCATCATCGCCTATGGGTCCTAAGTTTACAAGATAATAATCCTGTTCAATCAGTATTTAAAAGATATTTCAAAAACATGGGGCAAAAAAAATCTTAGTGGTCATCATGGCCTATGGGTTCTAAGTTTTCAAGATAATAATCTCGTTCAAATCAGTATATAAAGGATATTTCAAAAACATGGGACAAAAACGTCTTAGTGGACATCGTGGCCTATGGGTCCTAAGTTTACAAAATAATAATCCTGTTCAAATCAGTATATACAAGATATTTCAAAAACATGGGTCAAAAAAACCTGAACGGTTGTCATCGCCTATGGGTCCTAAGATTACAAAATAATAATCCTGTTCAAATCAGTATATAAAGGATATTTCAAAAACATGTGGCAAAAAACCTGAGCGTCCATCATCGCCTATGGGTCCTAAGTTTACAAAATAATAATCCTATTCAAATCAGTACATAAACGATGTTTTAAAAACACGGGGGAAAAAACCTGAGCTTCCATCATCGCCTATGGGTCCTAAGTTTACAAGATAATAATCCTGTTCAAATCAGTATATAAAAGATATTTCAAAAACATGGGACAAAAAAAAATCTTAGTGGTCATCATCGCCTATGGGTCCTAAGTTTACAAAATAATTATCCTGTTCAAATCAGTATATAAACGGTGTTTTAAAAACATGGGGCAAAAAAAACTGAGCGGTCATCATCGCCTATGGGTCTTAAGTTCAGAGAAAACAAAAAGGATCCTATAAAATGTATACAAACCCTTAATTTAAATGAATTTATTTGTCCCTTTCTGTGTTTTTTCCTTTAAAATAAAGATAAATTATTAAGATTTTGAATCCTGTTTTGGTATACTCATCGTTTCTATAGTATTTGACCAGTACGCCAAAAATCAAAACGCCTTATAGATTTTAAAATGGCAGCCATTTGAAACTTTTAATATTGAATATCTCTAAAAACAATTAACTTTACAAAAATATAGTCAAAATATTCCTCTCCTTTAGGGGTTAACATTTTAACACTACAACTGTCCGTGTTAATGTTTTGCAGCGTCAAGCCATTTCGGTGCGTGTGCAAGCATATTTTCAAAAATTCGCCAAATATAATAATTATAAACCAATCCAAAAGTGTTCCATAGCTTTTTTTGTAGAGAAAGGTTCAACGAATTCATATATGCCAGTAAAAAAATGATTGATGTAAAATTTACAAAGTTATTAGCTCAAAAGACAAAAATGTTCAGTAACGAAAGTAAAAAGTTCAACTTTAGGCCTACATAAACAGCAGTAAACATTTTTTGTAATTTTTTCATAAATGTAAAAAAGTTTCGTAATTTAGTTCTAAATAGAACTGTATACAAATATTTATCAATTTCAAATTTCTTATTTTGAAAACACCAGTTTTTATGTCCCTACTACAAGACTGCCAACAAAACTAGGCCTAGTTTGAATAATAATTTAGGAATATATCCTTTGCCCAAAAATGAAATATTATTATAAGAAAGTGTAGAGAATAAATCATAGAATTGAACTGTATACTTGTAAATTATTATTTCATAAAAGTATTTGACTTAGCTTTACTTGAATCACAAAATGATATGAAACAAATGAAACCTTGCGCGGATAAACTGAATATAAAAAATGACCTTTGGAAGAGCTTGGGAAACAGTCTTGATTTGAGATCTCAAGCGGAAGTTTGAATTCTACGAAAGTCTGTATTTCTCACTGCTGTTTGAACAACATCTAACCAGTAAAAACTAGTTTACTTTACACCAAACGAAAGATCGATGTTTTCCCTACACAATGGTATAAAGAAATATATACTAACTCAAAGATTTGTAGGCGTTATCTTGAATGCAAAATGTGCTGTTTCATTGGTTTAAAACTGTCCAATTGCAAGGGTTTACAGAAACCTCTATATTTTCAAAACCATAAGAGTTACGTCTGATTGGAAGGCAGTTTTAGAAAGTTAAAATCTTGACGAATCCAATGGTATCTTTATATTATTGGTCAAAATATTTCTGACGAGCGCCGTTGAGCTTTAGAGATGAGACAAAGTTGAGTATAATTGCTTTGGAATTCACGCGCACCAAAAGGTTTACAGAAAACTACAATTTTACAACGGCGATTACATATGTAAATATACGTTTTAGAAAAAAAATGTTACACACAAAAATTAAAGTTTAAATCATTTCCTTTCCAACGGTTTTTTATTTATTGCGATTGGATGATTTTTAGTGGGTGAAATATTCAATACAAGTAGAGTTGTCAAAGTCGACCTATTTCAAGTGCCATGCCCCCACGAGTGCTCAAATTGAGCAGTCTGCAGTACAAGGGTTAAAAAGACATACACCTAAAAGAATAACAGAATTATCAAGTTTTTGAAGAAGAAAAAAACTTAAACAGAATTTCTAGGAAATTGTCTAAAACACCCCCAGATTAGCCTAAAATCAAAATGTTTGAATTCTGATAAATTTTTAATAAGTAAATATTTTACTATTTTTAAACGGCAACTTTATTGCTTAGTAAACAGAAAGGCCATTAAAAAATAAATTAGTATTTATTTTATTGTTGTACGGTCTCTAACAACATAGATTTAATGACCATCGGATGAGTACGCCTTATTTTGCATGACTCAACCCACCTATCCGATCACTGAAATAGGAACGGTAAAAGAGATATCACTTGATCCAGAATGATTTAAATTTAACATTTTTAAGTATATTTGTTTATACTAAACAATACTTTTTTTTACTTAATACAAGCCATAAAACATAACACTAGGTCAAATAGTAACCTACAGTAGATACCTGTAAAACATATAGTCATTAGTAAAATAGATAGAAAGTGCAGACATGACTAGTAAAATAGGCTTTTAAAGTAAATTACATTAAATCTATGACTGCAATACTATAGTAAATTTCTTGCGATATAATACTGAATTGCTTGAAATCATAACATTATTTGTAGTATTCTAGTTAGACAATTATTAATATTTGTCTGTATTACAGTGGAACCTCTATTACCCCAAACAAGTGACTAAAATATAACCCCAACCCCACCTCCGATTATTCAGTAACAATTGTTTTCCCCGGATTAAACACGAAAACTAAATGTAATAAACAAAGTGTTTTTTTTCAAGAAATTGTGTAAATCCGTCAAGTCAGTTTGTCTGTTTTGGCACTATTAATAGTTCCCAACGTCCACTCGGTAACCAGTGTCAATGTGTTATGTTATGGAGTTTATGTGTATGAAATGAGTTTCACAAATTGTGTGCATGGTAACAAAGAGAAAACAAGTCATTATGATAATTGAAGAAGAATTATTTACTTTAAAAAATTTTTAATGGCGAGACTTTTTAAACTGGTGCACCCAATTTATTTCTGTTCGAGTCGAGATGAAAAATAAGGTTAAAAAGCATGCTTAGAATAAGCTGAACAAGAAATCAATGAAGAACCATTTAAATAAAGTAAATATAGCAGTGTTTGTATAGTTGTGTGTTACAGTACTATTAAATTATACTATAAGAAATACAATTTTGATGTAATTTGTTTGATTTTTTGCAGTGTTATGGTTTGTTAAACGATTAGAAGAATCAAAGCCCTCCCACATTCTGTTAATGTAACGATGACAAGATAGTGCTGCAAGAAAGTGATACGAAGAAAGAAAACATTTTGTTTAACTATAAAACAAATGTTTAAAATTATTTTATGTAAATAGTTTGGATTTATATTAAAACCTTTTACATTAATTAACTCAAATTTAAAAAAATTACATATTTACCGTCCAAAACTTTGGTAATCGAAAACAGCTTTTCACCTTTTGCTTGGGTTAAAAATAAAATGATGATAATTTAATATGCTGTGGATTTATTTTAGTACAGTAGAACCTCGATATTTTGGACCTCATTATTCCGGATCTCCGCGTAATCCGGACCGATTTTTGTGGTATTTTCAATTTTTTTTTTAATGATTTTCGACGTTAAAATTGTAATTATTGATGTTAAAATATCAGTTCTGGGCATAATACTGTAAATTTATAAGCCTAACAATACAGTACTGTATAGTACATACCGTAACAGTAATGTACTGTTGTATTTTTATATTGTAATCGTGGCCAGACGCTATTCACGGCATATTGTGCCAGTGCGACTATAAAATGTCGCACGGCATTGCTGCTGCGACTAAAGATGCCGAAAATTACGACGATACAGACGATGACAGTGGCAATCAACCTAACATTTTGAGTCACGCCAGAAGCAGCATCTCGCTTAGATAAACTAATGGTTTATTTTGAGCGTCAAGAGGAAACGGCCACAACCGAGCCCCTAATGTTGAAGCGGATGCGTGATCGGGCAGATCGCAAGCGCTACACAACACTGACACGGCAGAGCATCACGTACTTCTTTTCAAGAAATTAAATTTGACGATTTTATTTTTCAAGTTTAAATATGTACATAAACGTATAGAATATGTGTCCAACATCATTCGTACTAAATAAAGGTGATTTTCTGTAAGTATATGTTTTTTATTTCGCTGTTTTTTTTAGTAATTCTCTGGTTAATCCGGATTTTAGGCAATCCGGATCGGCTCCGGTCAAAGTTAGTCCGATATATTGAGGTTTTACTATAATATCGATTGTCAAACCTAACAACCAAATGTAAAAATATAGAATTTAAGTACAAATAAAAATATTTCCTAAATTTGTTCAATATGTTTTAAAGCTTTGTAAGCCTAACCCAACTAATTAACCCATTCACCTACTTTCTTGCATAAATAAACTCCACTATTTTAAAGAAGGTGATGAAATTATATTAAATTCAAAAAATGCCGGTAGGCAATTACACAACAATATGGTAAAACAGATTTTAAAGTAAGTAACAGAGTAAACTGGTGAAGCTATAGTCTTTTCTACATCCAATGATACCACTTCTAGCCATAAGCATTGTGAAAACAGTAGCGTGAACATCACTTGTATTAAGCATTAATTCAATATACATACAGACATACACATTTGCAAATAAAATTGTGAAACTACACACACATTGACACATTGTACAACACAATAATTAGGGAGAAATATATTTATAAACATATATACAAACATTCAAAGGAAAATGCATTAAAAAACAACAAACTTATACATACACATATAAATACAGCAGTCCCCCCCCCCACCCAGTTAATTCAGAACAAGTAGCAGTGTTTGCTATTAAACTAAACAGATGTTAACAGTGACAATAACCAATAACGTGCTTCCCATTCATTAACACAGAATCAAAGCAAAGTAAAATAAATGAGCTGTGCAACTCCTTTTTATGAATATTCATGCAGGGTTGCATCTGCTGACAATAATGACATTGTGCTCAAGGTTATATTTTTAATTCCAAAACATGCACCCAATCTAGCTTTGTCCCATCCCTCCCCCACCTCTGTTCAACCAATTCGGTTTTCTTCATGTCGGAGTAGAATAAATGATCAGCATACTAAGGAACGGCTGTATATTATATATACATGTATACTTTATATACACATAAAGATACAAAGCCCAGAACACCTAATTCAAGTGCACGCAATTTAGTACTTAATCAATCATTTTCTATATTACTCTTAAAACATCAAATTGTGGATTGAATTTCTAGGCCATGTCTAATTCCATTCCAAGATTTAGACACGTTTACATAATATAATTTGAAAATTTAATTTTGCACATGGCCTAATCCTGACATACCTGACTGGCCAACATCTGACTGTGTGGTGGGGGCGGCTGTGGATGTGGTGATGGTTGTGAAGATGGGTGAGTTGGTGGCGATGGCCTCATCGTGGAATTCTGAAACGTACCGCATTTGTACATGATAAGAGTGCTATTCCCTTCAAAATGATCTTGACTTTGGTGCAAGGGTCATTATGTTGATGTATGAAATGTATGAAAGTGCAATTAATAACATTAAAACAACTTTCTCGCTATATGTACATACATGAAACACATAAATACACAAGACACAAACATACGCACGCAGACATACATAAGTATGTTTATAAATAATTTAAACAAATATATTAGTAGTGGAGCTGGTACAAAGCATACAGAAATAATAGCAAAGACTTCCTGGAACCGTGTATTTATAATTTAAAGTTAATCTTATTATAATAACTTTTAACATAGTTTATATCTAATTATTGTGTAGTCGAGATTAAAATCTACTCGACATACGCAAGAGAGAATTAAACAAATTTTGCAAAGATAAAATGTAAAACAGAAAAAAAAAATTAGTGTCAGGGAAACTGTGGATCTATTTAGCTATAATGAACAACTAAAATAAAATTCCTACTCCAGAAGAAGGTTAGTCTTTCTGGTGCCACATATTCACAAAACTGTGCCTAGTGAAGAAAAAAGATAGATGAAGCAATTTGTAGACACATAAAGCAATTTACTTACAGGAAAAAACCCTGGTGGCATTGGACCACCGGGCATGCCATCGTTCGGTGGCATCTGCCCCAAAGGACTAGGAGCTGGTCCAGCATTCTGTTAACAATCGTAAATACAAAGTTGTAAAATTGATCATTGACCACGAAACGATATAATTCTTTTAAATATTGAAAATATAATTATGTGAACAGGAATAAAACTTTCAGGAAAAACATATAATAATTGTATTGAACTTTTAGGATCTTTATGAGAAATTGCAGCAAAGACTAAAAAGTTATTTCTTTGGCAGCAAAATCTGAAGACCATCATTCATCGTCAATACATATTTTACAAGCATACTAAATATTAAAATAATAGCGATCATGTTAGTGCTAGAATACAACTGTCTGCATTAAATTAAGGAACTAGTCCTTTGCTAGGAAGATAACCCGAATTAATCCAACATATCTAGAAAAAAATAAGTACCACACACAAACAAACGTACACGTTCTAATCCAGATGAAAAATGAATTCCTGCTGTTATCTTATTTGTGTAGAAGATAGGTTAAGAGCTAGTCGAACATGGAAAGAACTTATAAATTGAGCATTGTGTGTACTTTTTTTTACGATTGAACACGTTTTAAGAGAGTTGTATACTATGTTTAGAGATTGTAAAAATAGCTTCAATAAAAGAACAATCCTCATCCGATTGCTTTGTTGAAGTAAATTGGGGTTAAATTAATAAGAAAAAGGGAGACATTTCCATCCCTTTTTCTTTAGTTGACAAAAGTTCTAACAAATCTAACAGACTTTATTTTGGTATGATTCTTTCTGGGACCATCAGACACAGCGGTTACATTTAGTTAAAATGTTGCCGACGTGATGATAAATCAATTTAACAGGAGTACAAGAGGATATTAAGGTAACTCATCTGCTTGTGGCAGCAGTAAACTTACATGAGCAATACCGTTGACTCCGTAGCCTGAATTGACAAAGCCCTGTAACAAACAAAAGCAAAAAATCCAATTATAAGAAGATTATATAACTAATAAGTATAATACGTGGTAATATATGCCGACAACTCCAGTATTTTAAAATAATTAACCTTTCAAACAAGTAACTCAACTAACTATAAACTGACCGGCAGCTCTTACTGTTGTGTGAGTATTTTGACTAGATAACGGTTTTATAAAAAATTGTCTTCCCATGATATAAATCTAACGAATAATAATATTTTTTAAATATACTATTATTTGATAGTATTTGACTCGGATATTTTTTGTTTATCCACTAGTTGTTATTCATTTTTAGTTTCAGTTTAGATCAGTTTATTTTTATTAGTTTTTGTAAATGTTTATTCATTTTTGAAGTAATAATTATGAGTGAACTTAGCAATTCAAGTGCTATTAGAGGTGCGTTTAAAAATAGTGATTTTTAGAGACTTTGAACTGTAAATATTTTTTCTTCTTTTTTTTCTTGTATATAATGTGTGTGTTATTCCTTTATAACAAATTAAAACCATAAATATTGGGCCTAGACAGTACTTTTATATCTTTAGAGGCAAGTTTTTCTTCTTTGTGCAGAAAAGCCATTTTTTTTATACTTTGTTTTTTATGGACAAAAAGTTTTTTTTTACATCAAAGTAGTACTGTTATGTATATTTCTATTCACCATAAAATTGTGCAACTTTTGGCTATATTGGATTTTAACATAACTTTTTTTTACATAATTTGTGCGAGTGGTTTTAGAACACAAAAATTGTTTTTTTTAATTTCTACTTTGGTCAACAAAAAAAGGATACAAATTATAAGGTAAGCCTGCTAAAGCTATTTACTGTAAAAAGCATGTAACTGTGATTAAAATGATGTATAATAAGTCTTACTTTACTGTTGGTGAGTATTTTATAATTATTTTAGTTAATAAGCATGCACAGAACCAAAAAAAAACCTTAACGCTAAAGAGCAATATAGTCAGCACTTGGAGGGTTAGGCGAAAGTACACAAACACATGCTTATATGTTCCATAGTTCACGAAACTTCTAATAGAGTGCAGAGTGATGTTCTTTAAGTATATTTAGACAAAATAAAAAATATAAGCAATGTCTGTCGTCACATTGCTCTTGTCGATCTGTGTTCTGCCAGAGCAAATTAATCTACTATTGCAAGTGTTCTCAGCGCCGCTTATGCCTATAGACGCAATCTGTTTCACTCAGCTGAGTTTTGTATAAGTTCTTGTTTTTCTTAGTTTAGTACGTAATTATTTTACTTTTAGACAACAATAAGTATTGTTTTTATGTATTTATTTTTTGACTAATTGTAAATTCTGCAAAGTTAAGTTTCAATTTTTTTTATTTGTAAAAAATATTTTAAAAAAAGTTGAGTATATTTTGTGTGTACTACTTTTAACTCTAAATGAGCGGTAGCCCATATTTTAGCTTAATACTTTAAGGGTTAACCTTTTGAGGAGCATCGATGGTTCAAAACGTCGGTTAGTTTATTACCGTTTACAGCATCCCGTTAAAAACGTCAGAATTTTCGTTCAGTTAGCATCGTTTTTAAACGTTCTATTTAATGTAGTATGCCCTATGTTGTGCTGCTATCTGTGCGTTATTTTTCATAACTTTTTTCAAATCTGGCAACACTGCACACAGTCTGTTCTGAATCTTGCACAATATATTTTCGTAGTAGTATGCTATTGAGATTGTGTTTTTAATGCAGTGAGTTGTATCTAACCTCAAAGAATATATTAGGTGATTTTAGTGATATTTGTAATTTTATACTATATTTTGTAAGTTACTTTTCCCAAATTTTAAGTTTGTTTTTTGGTAAATTATGGCTAGGCCGGGGTTTATTGGAATATCTGACAAAGAAATAGGTAAACTTATAACAGAAAATGAATCTGATTACACATATAGTGATACTGAAATGTTGTTCATAATTTTGTCTTTTATATATTTATGTCTAAAACGTTTTGCTTATCAATATTATAAGAATAAAAAACTAAAATTGATCACCTAACCTAACCAAACCAAAATTTCTTAAAGTTTTTAAAAACTCAAACAAAATACAATTTTACAATTTATTAATTATTTTACAGTCTTAAAAATATGTTTTAAACATTTAATAAAAAATAATAATCTTGCTCCTTGGAGTCAGAAATTTTAAAAAAATTGTCGCTCATCAAAGGGTTAAATATAATTTTGTTAACCAAATTTTAACTTTTGCGAATTATTTATGTTCTTGTATTGTTTTATGTTCATGTAACCATACCCTTGTAATACAAATAGTTGCAAATACACTGCGCTATGTTAAAACAATACTGAACATTAACTCTAATTTTCATTATTACATTATTTTTTGTTTTAAATAATAAGTGTAAGATTTTTTTATATAATATTTTTATAAACTTAATGTTTTATTAGAGTATATGATAATAATACCTATTTGTATAATAATTTCCTCAAAACCTAAAAATTGGACATGAATGCTTATTGGTAAATTCTTAACTCAAATGATTTAAAATTACTACTTATACAGTATCTTTGAAAAATTGAGGTAATAATAATTAACAGCAAAAAACTTAAAAAATAAACTACAATAATACTTTCTTAACATATTTATTTTATATAAGGAATGACCCCTTAATGGTCCATTTTTTCTTTTGACACCAAAAAAAGCTATTATGTTCCAATTGTTTTTATTCTTTAATTGTATCTGTAATATCTAATAGTAACCTAAAAAACACTTTTATAAGCATAAAAACAATTTAAAGTAAAACATTTAAAATAATTAAATTTAACCTAACCTAGGCCCTAAATACATTATTTTCACCCACTACATTTAATTAGGTATATCACCTTCTTCTATATCAGGTAATAATAGTTCTTCCAATTCTGGAATATCGTCGAAAGAATCACTGTCACTTTCCGAACTAAATTCATCTAATAACCTCAAAACATCAATATCGTCGATTTCTTTTTGCAGACATATTGAAACAAATTAATTTGGACAGATTTATATCATTTGGATAAAATATACTTTATATACTATAAACTTATTAGTATGCACAAGCAAACTTCTGAAACTTGCAAATAAAATATAAAAACTGCGAACTACAATTCAATAATAGGCGACTATAGAATGACTCCCAACGTACGTGAAACTCAAACGATATAGGCCTAGGCCTACTGTATCTGAAATAAGTAGATCGAAATGGAAGCAGATATCGATTAGACTAATCGATATATCCATTAGACTAATGATAAATTCAAATGTGAATGATACAGGCACTACTTGACGCATTTATACGGCAAAAAACAAAATAAAAGGAGATAAAATGTTGACGATGGATTAGTACGTCAGTGACCCTTTTTTTCCATTTCTCGCGTCGGATATATACGTCAGAGACCATTAAGGTGTTAACACATTTATTTTATATAAGGAGCGACTCATTTGTTCAAAATTGTCCATTTTGCTTGAAAGAAATTTCCTGGTCATGAAAAGAGTTCAGAAAGTTGTTTCTGTGAAAAATAACAAACTTCATATATATATATATATATATATATATATACATAATATTAAATTCTGAAAAATCAGGATTAATTTTTTGATAGAACAAAACTTGAACACAGAAGCTCACAACTAATCAGGTTTAATAATTTTTTCTCAATCTCGCTAATATGTATTATCTCGTTTGGAAGTCAAAAAGCCACTGTGGCACACTCTCAAACAAAAATATTACTTACATAATCGTGGAATGCTTTTGCTTCGCTTGAATGCTCACAAGTGTCCCTCCTTTCAGGTGCGGCACAATACAAGTCCCAGAACACACTAAAATATACACAATTCACAATTAGAGAATATCTTTGCAATGTTTCAAAAACACAAAAGAAATCGTTTAACTTCTTAGTTATACAAACAAAACCAAAATCAATATTATATATATATATAAGAATGCTTAAGCACACTTCAGTTAATGTTACATTTTGCAAACATAATCCTAAATGCCAAATAGAGGGAGAAGAAACAAACAATTAAATAATCGTTTAAACATTTTTTAGTAAGTTAATGCTGACATAGGTAAGGTTTATGTTCACAAATAAAATGGTAAAAATTTGAAAAGAATTATAGTTTTACCACATAATACTGAAAGTAATTGTAAACTTACATGTAGAATGAAGTGAATCGTAAACATTCAAAACTAATTTAAATGTGGCTACAGGTTTCGGAACTAGATTCTCACAATTTTTTTTAAAATTATGAATATTACATTTTATAAAATTTTCGGGCGGAAACTTCTTATCCAAAGGTTTGACGGTTCATTCGTACCCAGCTATTGGCATTGGATATTTCTGTGTGTTAGAGGATAGAGATAAGAGATGTGGTAAAACAAATGGGGCTATAATGTGGATTTTTTTACTTGTGTATAATGATTTGGATGCCATAATTAAGAAGAAACTATTTATTAGAGTTTTAAAAATACCTACAATTAATAATTGTAATAAGTTCATCAGTAGGCCTATAAGGTTTTAATATTGTAATTGTAGCTGTCACTAACAAATGTGTGGGCTGTTTAATAATTCCTTACACAAGGTAAGATTTAACCCCAATATGCTTACAAATGACAATTTTTTGTTAATCTTTCACAATATATTACCACCACAATAAAATAAAAACATCAGTACAAATTAAATAAATAATTACAATATCAAAGAAGAGGCAAAATATAATATATATAATGATTCTTACCACCACCACGAATGAAGGAACCCAGGAGGTTCACCTAACGTTATATTTTTCTCCCATCTTATCTGAAAAAAAAAACAATAGTGTGACAATGAAAAATTTAAGACACTTTACATTGACAGCCATATCATAAGGTACTAGTTACATACTAAGACAGTAATGATACAACATTAATGGCTCCTTACTCCACCAGAAATAAACTTCAGTAGATGCAAAGTAGGCCTACTGCATTAACATACCAAAGGCTAGTACAGACCAGGCAACAAAATGTTGCCAAGATGTTGGTGTTGGCAACATGAATACTATCAACAAGCTACAAGTTGAATTGATACACGGTAACATCGGGCGACACGGCATCAGAGAAATTTGTAGACGTTGCTTGAATCCATGTTTTCCATTCCAAATGGAAACCATCGCCCAGTGTTGTCAACTTCAACACCTAAACTATTTGTCCCAATGCTGTCCAATAAAATTTCATCAGGTAGGTTATAGTAGACACTACTTGTGCACATTTTATTATTTTTAGTAGGTAGGCTATTATTAGAGACAGGATTTATATCTATTTACATTTTTTTCTAAACCTTGTACACCCTTCTTCAAAATATTATTTTATGTTTCATACAATTTAAAAGCAAGTAAAGCATTTTTTATTTCACATATTTTTACTTTCTAACATATTTTGGTTAATGAAGAAAAATTATATTGAAAAAATACCGCTGGGAATGTTTTTTGATATTGAAAGCATTTCAACAAGTAAACAATAAATTCAAAGAATATGGGGAAGGAAAGTGCCGTAAAGTGCTAGAGCCGGAAATTGTAATTAGATTTTCAATGAAGCCGACTTCTCCACCAAATTGTTTTACTATTCAGAATTGTTTACATTCCATGTGGCGATGTGCCAGTGAATTTAAACTTATTCTATTCAATCTGTTTACAAATCATGGCCGAGTTTGATTTAGGTGGGCAACACTGTCCGCATAAATAGCTGTATCCAACAATATGTTGCCAATATCCATCAA
Organism: Philaenus spumarius; assembly: GCA_018207615.1. Lineage (NCBI taxonomy): Eukaryota > Metazoa > Arthropoda > Insecta > Hemiptera > Aphrophoridae > Philaenus > Philaenus spumarius. Next base: position 438,730 of record JAGFPH010000447.1, on the reverse strand, counting down.
CATGTTGCCAGGTCTGTCCTATCCTTAAAAAAATAGTAATTGATATTTAACTGCACAATATAAAAAGTTGTACACAGTTTTACAATTTGAAAACACCATATTTTCACTGGTATCACTAATGAGAATGACTGAATCAGTTTACTAACTATAAGTAATTTAGTTCTGCGCCCATACATTTTTCCTTTTTTTATTTATAGGTTAATAGAGTATTTTTATTTAGTTACGTTTTAATATTTATTGTACTCTGTGTTTCTCATTACATCAAAACTTTTCACTATCCATGTAAATAATAATTCGACCATGCAGCTGAACCGCTGACATGAGTTGAGCAAATTTCCAAAATTAAGTTTATAGGCCTATGTTTTAGGGTTTCAACCAACAATTTGGGAAATAGGTCTATTCACGATGGTGGTGAATAGCTGAAAAATACTTCGCACCCCATTCCTCATATTGGGAGTATCTTCAATACACAAAGCATTGCATGCTTCGCACGTCATTCCGCATATTGGGAGTATTTTCAATACACAATGCATTGCATGCTTCGCACGCCATTCCGCATATTATTGTGGGAGTATCTGCAACACACAAAGCATTGCATGCTTCACACGCCAATCCCCTTATTGGAAGTATCTTCAATACACAATACATTGCGAGCTTCGCACGCCAACCCCACAGTAAAATCCACTACATGGCTTTGAAGCGGGTAATTTTATGGTATTTCACGATTTGGCGATTTTGGGGGAACCAAGCGAGCTATGAGGTCGCGTAAAAAAACAAAATGTGCAGAATAACATCCTACATTTATATTTGTAGAAAAAACATTTATTCTCGTAGGAAAAATCTCAAAAAATAGTTACTTGTGGTCAAAAAACGTGCTTCCGGTTGTTGTATTTTTTTGGACGAACTCGTCCGAGCGACATAGACAACCAACATTTGTACTAAATTTGGACCAAATCGGACTTAAAAATATATATAGATTTTTAATGACACCCCAAAACGTGTTCTGGGGACCATGATCGAAGCTCATTTGCTACTCCCGACCTTGGGTTTTACCATAAGGGCCACTGCAATAGCTCATTTTTTTTATGGAAATTCACTAATAAATTCAGTTTTTCAAAGTACATAACGTACATACATACTTTTATTTACTTCTGTTTAAACCAGATTGTAAAAAAAGACCTCAATAATCCTCCATATTTGATGATTCGGCACGGAAAATTCCCCGAACGTGCCGGATTATCAAGATCTTACTATAGGCCTACTTGGTTTCTTAGCCATTAAATCTGTTTTAACATATCAAACCATAGCTGTTTATATGTACTATATTGTTTGCTTTTTGTAAACTGTGATTTGGTATTACTGTAATAACTTTAAAGTTTTTTAAACTATTCTACTACTCTATGCAACTATGAACCTATATCTGTAAGACTTTTTAATAGATTACCTTACCATACAAAAAACATTAATGTAACACGATTAAAAATTGTAATTAAGAGAAATCTAAAAAAAAAATTATTTATAATTTAATTTAATTTACCAAAGTTGTTAATGTTTGTATAGTTTTTAGCTGTGTGTTTTAACCTACTATTTATGATAGAGTTTTAGTGTAGTGTTATATTTTAACTGTATCTGGATTGTATTTTTTAGTTACCAATGTATTGTAATAATGACACAGACTTACAAAACATATTTATTTATGATATTGTGTTTGAGTTTACAATTACTATTTTCAATGTTTAAGTTTACAATTACTATTTTCAATGAAGTGCCCAAGTACGACTTAATTTGGCTAAGCAATTGTAGGCTTCCACTAACATGATAAAATACTAAAACTATACCAACTGTAACAACTTACTTCTGAAAGGAAGGTCTGTGCTGCTTTCTGAGCTCCTACATGGAGCAAGTATTCATATACGTATAATGCTAATCTGTAACAAATAAATTTCTATTATGCCTATCACTTTTATAAAATTATTATTATTATTATTTGTTATCAAAAGTACATAATTATACTACAGTGAACTACTCCGTAATAGCTACAATTGTATAGAGCAAGTGTTCTACTGCGAGGGGGTCAATTCAGTGAAGTCAGAGTCACTGACCAATCACTCATTCAACAAAAATGAAATCAAGGATTTCTTTGATAGCAGAGGTCATAAATAATTGTTACTTTGGTTTTAGTTTGAACCATTGAATATGTCTGTATTTGTCAGATTGTTAATACAGTATTAGGGAGCTTTCGTTGTTTTTAATACTGATCTCCATTGCACTTCTTCACTACCTCTTACTTTTTTGTAATAATAGCATTCTTTTTTTTTACTAATTTGTCAATTAAGTTAGATGGAAATGAAAAATATTGAATGTTGCATTACAGATCCAAAAGAGTTAAAATTCAAATAAAAAATCATTAATCCGACATTAAGAATATTATTACAGTAAAAAGCTCTTTAATCCGGCACATCTGGGACAGTGGCCATGCCAAATTAGCGATTATGCTAGATTATCGAACCTCAATAATTTTAACCGGAATACCAAATATAAATCACTCTAGATAAAAATGCAAACGATTAAAACATCTATTTTAATTGTTTTCGCACATTATGGACCTGTGAAGATGATATAAATATCTTACAAAATACAGACAGTATATATTCTAGCAACTGTGGTGTTTAAAGAAAAACATGGAGTACAAAATTAAATTCAAACGTTGAACAGTAAATTAATTGTATATTTATGTAAATAAAAAAACACTAGCCTACACTGCACAAAAGAAAAATTAATACACATGAGTGATATTGTTTAAAATAGTCTCTGATACCACACTGCTTCCGTTATTCTTATCTCATCTTCAAAGAAATAAACAATGTACAAATGTATGCAATGCATCAGAAGCGTGTTTCTATGAGACTTCAGCTTCTTCTGGCATGTCTTATTCTTCTTCATCCGATTCCACCTGTTTGTCTTGATTCCGTATTTCTTGCTGTATTAGCTTGAGCAGCAAACTTCTTTAATTCCTCTTTTTGTTTTTTTTATATAATTGAAGAACCAATATTGAAATTACTCATTATAGAGTTTCTGTTTCCACCTTTTTCAAGGCTGTTAATTATTTGACCAGGCAAAGTACTGAAAAATAAATAACTTTTTGCCAACAGTTTGGATGCAGTTTTCTGCATCGTGTTCAGAAAAATATCAGGAAAAAGTCTACATATGACCAGTTTCGGGGGAAAGCGGAAATGCACCGCGGGTGCATTAAGTGCTACAGTGCATCTAAAAGTGCAAATTTTTTTGAAACCTCTAAAAATGGATGAAAAGCCGCGACAATCGGTACTCAGGGGTTTTTGGGGACGTTGATCTCATTTCTGACCATGCGAAATGCCCCCGGTGCACCGGAAGGGCTCAGGGGGGGGGGCGATATGCATAATCTTTTATGAAAAGGAGAAGACATTATACAATTTTCAAAGGAAAGAGAAGAATAAATTCATAAATTTTCCAATAAAAATAAAAAATTCTTATATACACAATTCTTGATTTCCAGCGAACGGTATTATTCCATACTTTCACTTTTTCTCTCTATCTCTCTTCGTCTTTCCTGTAACCTCTCCCTACTCTTCAGAGCTGTGCACAAGCCGAAACAGCTGCAATGGGAACTGGCCTGATCCTCGCTATATGCCTTTAAGTCGTCATCTCAAAATATTTCAAAACCTTACGTTTTTCCCCCATCGGCCCCGACTCCTCGGAATCCCCAGCGCATCAGGGGCAGTCAGAATTGAAATCAGCGCCCCCAAAAACCCCTGAGAGGATATTTTCAAGTCTCTGTCTCAACTTCATAATCCCCCCCACAGCTTCCCCCCCGGTGGCATTTCGGATGGTCAGAAATGAGATGAGCCCCCCCACACCCCCGAGTGCCGATTTTCACGGTTTTTCGTCCATTTTTAGAGGTTTCAAAAAAATTGTGCACTCGCGTTGCATTTGATTTCCGCTTTCTCCCGAAACTGGTCAGATGTAGACTTTTTCCTGGTACTTTTCTGTACACAATGCAGAAAACTGCATCCAAATCGGAGCTGTTGGCAAAAATTTATTTATTCAGATTGAAATCGTACTAGTTTGCCTGGTCTACTAGTTTTTGCTGTAGAGTGAGAGTCATATGCTTACGCTTATAGTTCTATCAGCACTTAAAGAACTTGTGCTGGGCTTCGAGAACATTGTGCAAACATGATTTGTAATCCGTCAGGTAACACTGAGCCACTGAGCGAACTAAAAACGTGAGAACAAGTATACTAGACCAACACCGTATAACTGCCTGTAACACAATGAATTGAAAACCCACTTGGGTACAGCCAGTGCAGGAGCGGGACTTGCCAGTCAACTTCAACGGCGGCTTAATCGGTGCTGGATTACAAAATGTGACGAACCGTAGAATGCCGGACTAAAGAACTTTTACTGTATTATTTATCGCCTAACTAGCATCTATTTTGAAGTTTTAACAAAAAATAAAAAAAGGCCAAGATAAATATAATAAAACCAACCCTATTCTAAAATATGTTTACAACAAAAATAAACTGTAGCAGTCCCCATGACAAAACTCACACACCAAGAGCTCTGTACCACCAGACCACCCGAGAGATTTTTGATAATTAATTATATTTCTTTGTTTATCAACATCATTATTTTATGCCAGTTAGACTAAGGAAAACAAGGGCAAAAACCAAACACCAGAGACTAGGCTTTAACCTATGCATATTTGTATATGCACTGCACAACTCTGCTACCCAAAAATTGTATTAATAATAATACTAACATGTCGTATAAACACACAATTCAGAGAACTATCTAAACAATAATCAAGGGAATTATTCATTAGTGGTGGGGGACAGGATGAAAGAAGGTGACACCTCCTAAACACAGGTCCACACACTACAAAGACTAAGTAGGCCTACCACTAAAAACCAATAGTTTTCAAAATTTTAGCTGCAGTAGCCTACAGAAGAGGGGGGATGGATTTTTCAACAACATTTTCAGGAATATCTGAAGAAAAACTAAATACACAAAATTATAAATAAAAATAGTTTTGAAATCCAAAAATAAAGTCCTTTCAAGCAATACCCAACACGCTACAGTTTCATCAAATCTGTATTCCAACACACTACAGTTTCATAAAATCTGTATTCCAA
>JAGFPH010000447.1:393342-430156 GCA_018207615.1 Philaenus spumarius | reverse complement strand
TTGGCAAGACACGTTCTTTCACAATCACAGGAAAATATCTAATAGCGCGGACTTCATAGTAGTACAGTAGTGTTGGAAGTTACCAATATTTTGGGATGTGCAATGTGTAGCATTTACAAATCAAAATATCAAAAGTGATGCTCACACATCATTAACAAATAAATATTTTAAAAAAATGTAGATATACTATTTTTGTATATTATATAAATATTTTTGTTTATCCAAGCCATGTAAAACCGTGTCCAAGATAAATCATTGGATAAATCCACACGATTTAGAAAAAAAATATTTTTAAAAAAATCAAATGGTTTGGTTCTGACATTTTATGAATCACAAGAAAATCGTTTATTGGACAAAATAATTAAAAAGCGGTAATATTTGGGTATGGACAATTACTTCATTTTAAAAACATTTGTGCTTGTGCTTGCAAAATGCTTGAACAACCTTAAGGGTCTGCTGTAGTGGCGGCCATCTTCTATTTTTATCCCATAAGATCAATGTTAAATTTCAAAACATTTATTTCGTTTATTTTTTTATCATAAAATTGTTTGCAATGTCTCATTTTAAGCACAGTCATAATATGCATCCGTTTTGCGTTTCACATTTTTTTAATTTTTCATTTGTCACGTTTTTGACATTTTTGAAGTACCAACTTTTAACTTTTTCCTTTACACAATAAAAAATATATAATTAAAAGTGAAACGCAAGCCAGATCCACAATTTTATAAAGAATATTCAGTTTTTTTTTCAGCACTCAATTACAAAAGATGGATTTATAAAATGGTTTGAAATGAAGCAATGTCAAAGGCGCTCTGTTTAGACACGGCTATAGAGAGAAGCGCTTGCGTTTCCGGTTGCTTTCTCGCTTACTGGAGCAGACCCTTAATTAAAAATTGTGAAATTAATTATGTTTTAATTTTGTGCTATTGATTAGGCCTGTTTATTTCCAATAGCTACCAATGAATATGGTATGTTTATAAGAAGTTGTTTTACCTATGTGACCACCTCCTGAATTATCTCCATGCACTACTGAATCACCCTGTATTTGTTTTTATGTATATACTAGTGGACCCAGCAATGCTACACTATTGCTTGATTTAATTTAAAGAGTAGTTATTCCATTTCATTACATTGACTTAAATAATCGATTTGCAAAAAGGTTTTTATGCCACTTAAGAATATCCTAAAGGGTGATCCACGTCAAATCAACACAGTCATTTTACCTGACCATCTCAGATTTCAATGAAATTTGGTATACTAGTACACCCCATATAGACTAAGAAAATACAAAATTTCAACTTGAGATAACATCGATCAATATCTGGAGCGATCAGGGTAGCTCAGTTGGCAGAGCATCACGACGGAAACGTGAAGGTCCCGGGTTCAACTCCCGGTCTTGGTCTATGTTTTTTCACTTGTAATTTAATTTGATATCTCTTATAGTTTCAAAGTTATGCGTCGTTAAAGTTTTCAAAAAAACGCTCAAAATCGACCCGTTATGGAAACTTTAAACTGCTATAGCACCTCTCAGAATCAAGCTAGAAAGATGGGAGAGGTGTCATTTTGCAGCAATTTTCAAGCCCTTTCTAAAAATGTATAACACTATATAGGGGTCTTAATACAAAAAATTTTAACAATTTAAAAATCAAAAATTAAATTTCAAATTTTTCAAAATGCGACGCTTTAAAAATTTAGAAAAAATTCTCCAATAGTCCTTGTACAGTGGTTAATTGATGGTATACATTTCATTATGGGATCATAATGGGTTCTTACAGAAAAATGCATTTGAAAAAACGCTTACATTCAAATTTTATCATAGAATGCTGGTGACAGCGAACTAATAATTCTTAATAACATAAAGCTTATAAGGTAATTGAAAGGACTATTGTTTGAATATTTTGTAGAGCAATCAACTCATATTTGTTGGTAACACACCAAGATAAACTATAAATTTATATACAATAAATAGTTATTTATTGCTGAGAGGTGCTATAACAGTTTAAAGTTTCCATAATGGCTCAATTTTGAGAGTTTTTTGAAAACTTTAACGAGACGTAACTTTGAAACTAATAGGAGATATCAAGTTGAAATTTAGTACTTTTCTTAGTTTATATGGGGTGTACCAGTATACCAAATTTCAATGAAATCTGAGACGGTCAGGTAAAATTTTAATTTAAACAGTGTTGTGTTGATATGGAATGACCCTAAACAAATTTATATTTATAGTTTGTAAACCTTTATAGATAATACAGTAAACCTATTGTTTGCTTTTCACCCTGTATATATCTTTATGTATATACTAGTGGGTAGTTAATCTATTTCATTACATTGACATAGTAATCAAATTGCAAAATGGTTTTTATGCCACTTATGAATATACTACACAAATTTATATTTATAGTTTGTAAATCTTTATAGATCATACAGTAAAGTTATTTTTTGCTTTTACCTAATCTAAAAATACTGATAGGCCTAGTTGTGAATAATTGTAAGAAACCTGATTCTAAATTAGCCAAATTGGTTGCAAATAAACATGTTTTGGTTCATTGTAGGCCTAGCCTAAAATTATGTTCAGTTTTTGATCCAAATCAGCTGTTTTATACATAATATGTAACAACCAATGTTTGAACTGAATTAAAATATAGTAAGCATTTTTAGTTGATTTTTGTTTATGTTTGCTTTAAGTTGGTCAATCTAACCTAAAAAAACCTGTTGGTTTTGAAGAATAATAAACTGATAAAAATAAACTGAAGTAAAGGGTCTTGTCTAGAAGAGGACCGCCATGAATATAAATATACTTTGACTAAAGACTATAAGTTAGAACTTTAGGCTATTTTTGTTTTGTATATTTGAATTGCAGGTAAACATACTGTTACTAAATACTATGCAAGCATAAGAAAATACAATAGCCTGAAGTTCTTACTTATAGTCTTGAGTCGCATTATTTGTATCTACATTCATGGCGGTCCTCTTTTAAAAAAGACCCGTTTTCCCATCGATTTCTAAAAAAAGACCCATTGCGTATTTTCCAACATAAAAATATAGTGGCAGGCCTCTTCTAGACGAGACCCAAAGTAAAGTTGCTATGGTAATGAATGAAAACAAACATGTGTTACTAAGCATTTTATTAGAACAGCTGTTTCGTGAGTTTTGGACTTGAGTTCATGAAAAAAAGGATGTTCAGGTTTCCCAAATTTGAAAATTTTCCGGGAAACTTTTCAAATTTTTCTTTTCATAAAAACTTAGTTCAGACTATTACGAATATTTTAAAACAAAAAAATAGCCAAATTAGTCCAGCCGTTCTCAAGTGATACGTTTACCAACGAAAAGCATTTCATTTTAATTATATATAGATTATAGATTTGAATGAACTGTTCTATCTGTTATTTTAATTTATTGGTTGCTATGGTAATGAGCTGTGTTAGTTGTTCATCAGTCTAGGCCTAAACCTAAAATTATTTTGTATGTTTAATTTTATTTATGTATTTTTCCTATATTTTAATAGATATTCTGCTATTCGGGGCGGAGACAAATCCAACAAATCAAAGATTATAAAAATTGGTTCAGCCGTTCTTGAGTTATATAAGTGGTGTAACAGACCCGACTTTGTTTTATATATATGTAGATAAGTATTTAATATCTATATATAGCTTTACAAATTTAAAAATAACTGTGACGTCATGCATAGTAATATTACATCGTTTGTTTAATGCGTTTATGAATTGCACATACACAAATTTTATAATTACAGTAGGACCCCGATTATCGGGGGTTTACTTAACCGGAACACAACGATTTTCGTGTAAAAAAAAAAAAAAAAACATCTCTAAATTAATTAACACTAGTATGAGAAAAGTCGCATAGTACGGGATGGAGGCAATGTTACTAGGGTGAGTCACTCGCCGTGCCACTTTCACAATTCATTGTCTGCCAACCCTCCTCCTCCCGCCCAAAGATAAACCCCTTAATATTCTACATTTCTGCTCTTTACAGCTTTAGTTTGATGCGTTTCGCGGCAGTGTTGTTTTTGTCTTATTAGCAATTTATTGTTAGTGTTTTCATGTTAGGCCTATTGTAGATAGAGTGCTTTTAAAGTGTAAATTAGTGCGTAAATAAAAATTTGTAGAGTCTTTCACTGACAATTTCAAGAGCGTATAAGCTGTCGTATGTACACTGAAATTTTTAGTCTGCAATATCTCATTATTATACAGTAGTTTGATTATTAAGAATATTTATTTCTTTGTACCGTAGTTTCATTGTACTCGGAATCCAAATTATAAAAGGTAACATTGGTTAACCAGAAAAATTGATTATCCGGAACACCGCCACCCCCTTTATTCCGGATAAACGAGGTTCTACTGTGTGTTAATATTTTTTATTTTATTTACGATTTGAACATGGGATTTCTTGCGAACACGTAGACAACTCTATGAAGTTTAGGTGTGAAACTCGCAATACGAGAGGAAGTGTTTACAGTATTTACATTTAATTTTAACATACAGCCTACATTAACAATTTTATTATTTGAACATTTGCCATCATTTGTGTATAAAAATCAATACACAATGTTTCGGGAATATTAATCAACTCCCGTTATCAAGTGACAAAAAACATAAACCAGGAGATCTAAATCTACGTTAAAGAAAAAAATGTAAAACTAAAATGTATCACTAACCTAAAACAATATGTTAACCGAAGTCAAAAAAGCAGTATCACAAACACAAAACCACAAACGACAGCAAACACGTGTTGACAGACCGACGTCAGAAACACAACTGCGTGTGTTTGTATTAATATACATTTTTTTAAATGTAGGCCTAAATCTAAAGCTTACTTGTCATAAAGTACGCTTTAAATTCAAAGAATACAAAAAATATTTTTATAAATAAATTAGGCCTATCGCCTAACACATTGTTTTATTTACTATAATAATATGTTGTTAACCATAATATTTGAAATGCTGTAAAACCATATTTCACATCTAATATGATATTTGGTTAGTATAGTCAAAGTTGTAAGTATAATGAACTTTTGTTTCTTTCGTAGTTTCTTTAATACAGTAAAGTCCGGTTTATCCGGCCTCGTTTTATCCGACCCCTCGGATTATCCGGCCCAGCATCCAAAGAATATAATGAAATAAATGAAGCACTATCTAAGCGATCTGAAAACATCTTACAACACGTAAGAACACCTGCAATGTAGTGACGACAACGGCATTACAGTTATGTGTTGCGGCTAGTATCAACGCAAAATAGCAGGCGTTAGTATGATTAACAAAATCTTTAATTAAATACATTTTAACAAGTTTTGAGCCTTAAAATTATAAGGATAATTATGTCTGTCTGTGTGACTTATTGTAATATAGGCCTAAGTAGATTACTTACTTTACATGAATTGATTTTTGACGCGTTTCGGAAGTAATTCCATCTTCAGGTATGTTGATGACACGTTTGTGTTATTCAACGGAACGTTTAGACAGATCGAAAATATGAAAAGCTACATGAACATTATTAACAGTCAAATCCAGTTCACCCTTGAAGTGGAGTCGGAGAGAATGTTAAATTTTTTGGACGTTACGGTAATCAGATCAGATGTACTTCAATACAGGATTTTCAGAAAACCCACAACTACTGTTTCCACGATTCACGCGGAATCCCACCATCCTACTGCGCAAAAAATGGCTGCTTTCAATAGCTTTATACACAGAGCATTGTCAATACCACTCAGTAAAGAAGACTTCCAGAACGAGCTGAATTTATAAAATATATAGCCGTGGAAAACGGATACAGGAGTTCTATAGTGGATAAAATACTTAAAAAGCACACAATGAATAAGCAGAAACCAATGAAAGAACAGGTTAAAAAACAATTCAGATCTATTGAATATGGAGCTATTCTGCCCAGTATCCTAACCAACACGCTGAGGAAGATTGATGTAACAATGTCGTACCGCACTTCCAACAATATTAAGAACATCATTAAACCCAAAAAAATAACGCTGTTGGAACAAAAGTCAGGGATTTATAGAATCAATTGTGGTGAATGTGAATGTTTTTATATAGGACAGACAGGGAGGCAGTTTAAAAAACGTTATAAAGAACATCTTCCAAGTAACGGAATAGCCTATACCAGGTCCAACTATGCACGTCACATTATAGAAGAAGATCATTCATACAATTTTGAAACCAACTTCCAACCGTTACACATATGTAGAAAGAGCAAACAAATGGACGCGTTTAAAGAGTATGAAATATATAAAGCGCAGTTAAAAAATCCTGAACATATGTTGAATGACCAATTAATCTTTAAATCCAATCTAATGTATGACATCGCTAAGAAGTTTGATACGAAGTGCAAACATTAAGCGGTACTACAAGTTAGAGACCCAGCGTACCCTCAGTAGCTAAACGTATTCGACAGTGTGCACACGCAGTGTTTATTTGTGATATTTGTGTAATGTGTATATGTGTTATGTTGTACTGTGAATTGTTTTAATGTATTAACGACCTCAACAGAGTGAAATTCTGAAGATGGAATTACTTCCGAAACGCGTCAAAAATCAATTTATGTAAAGTAAGTAATCTACTTATATTACAATAAGTCACACAGACGGACATAATTATCCTTTTAATCTAAGTGACTTGGATACAAACACAATGAATTTTAACTTAAAATTATATTTAAGTTCAATCATTTACTATAAGATATTTATAAAAAATTAGTCAATTCACTAATTTTCTTCAATAATTCATTAAATTTTAATTTGATCCATAATTTTTATACAACTTTTAATGAAAATTTGTTTAAGGTATTGATACAATATTGTACGTACAGTACTCTAGTTAAAATATGTTACACTTGTAACAATGGTTGTATCTACTATAATAAACCCCAAGATTTGGTCCATCTATTTGTTGTTTTATTGAATGATTTCAATTTAAATTACAGTAGTACTGTAAAGTTTTCTCATGTAAGTTTATTGACTTATTTTAACCCTATACCGGATTATCCGGCTTTTATGGCATCCGGCCTGGTACTCCGCCATATTAGGCCGGATAAAGCGGACTCTACTGTATTTGTTAACAACCATTTTACAGTCAGTGAAATGTGTGATTTCAGAATGTTTTAAAAAAATGTGTTTCATTAGGCATTCTGTAAGTAACTAAATATGTAGAGCAGACTTACAAAGTTATGAAATATTCTATTAGGTTAAGTTGTTGAAATAAAATTTTATTTTTGTTTAAAGTCAAAATAAATTATACAAGAATTCAGTTTAATTGACATATATCCTTTTTATATTAATACCATTGGACCACATAAACTAAACAAATTCTTAATTTTTCCAAACAAAATCAAATATTTAACTATATTAAAAACATTTAGGCCCACCTGTTTCCAACTTCATAAAAATATCAGTATCTTAGTGTGCCAGGCTATATGTGTTTTCATTTCAATCAAAAATAAATTTTATCGTTCCAATACATTTGTTGCCAAGTTAGCATAGCGAAAAACGAATGTGTTAGGCCTATGCCATGAGAAGGAGAATGCGATCGAAAGGGAGTTAGGTTAAAGGTAGGTTTGAAGACGAACTTTTAGTACACCACTACTTGTTGAAATGGTATCAGCTGATGACCTTTTCTTGGAACCAATCTTTTGTAAAAATTTGGTCCAGGTATACATGCATACTGTATTAATTATTCTTAAAAACTAAAAGCTTGTCACATGGTTAAACTTGAAACAAAAAAGATAGTTTAAGAGTTTAGGCTAGGTATTGTATATAAGGGTATATATTGCTATTTAGGGTTACGATTGTTAAATATTTCTAGGCTTAGGATAGTTTTAACAAGTATCATAAGCAGGGCTGGCTTTAAATATCTCGTGCTAATAGGCCCTGGGCTCAAAAACATTTGCTGCCACCCTCACCCCTTTCTTAAATCCTCACCGCACGACATCTCCCCTCCAAAATCCCGCTGTTTGCACTCCTCCACTACAGCCTTCTTTCACTATAAATTCATGTACAAATTTATTCTGGTTATTTACTAGATACAGGCTACATACAACTTACAGTAGTACAATTATTGGGTAATAATATAACATTAATTCTCAATAATTATTTCATTTGTTTTTATTTATTATTATTCCCACACATCAATCAACAAGTACAAAAAATCACTTTGACAGGCTTTGAAAGTTTGTACAATAATTTCTACTATACTACATAGGAAAATAATACATGTTCAACTCTTAAAATACTATTTTATTCAAGTTTAAAATACCAATATAATCTAAACAAAGTTATATATATCACAATAAACAGTATTACCTAATGAAACCATTTTTTTCTGATATATATAAAGAGTAGGCCTGGGTCTATATTAATTAAATATCTACATTACACAATGCACTACTAGAGAATTCACAACGGACAGGCATTACTGTATATAACATTTTAAAACAATATTTTAAACTTATCACTATTGGGATTATTTGCAATACACAATGCATTGCGTGATTCGCACTTCAACCCCCGTATTGGGAGTACTTTCAACACACAATGCATTGCGTGCTTCGCACACCCACCCCCGTATTAGAAGTATTTTCAATACACGATTTGGGTGTTTTGTTAGAGTATCTTTGTTGAACCTTCATAGTTTTATTATTTTAGATAAGATCAAACTTACAAGAAAGTAAGGCTGTAACCTACTGCATCCATGTGTATTGTACGTTGTAGTTTAATCAAGTAAATCTAATCCTCTGTTGTGTTGCCTATTTTATAATTTAATTTGCACTTTTTAAACAGAGTAGGCCTATTATTTTTTACTACTAAATTTCGGGATTTCGGGGGTTTTTGACCCCCTAACCCCCCCCCATGGCTACGGCCTTGCCTGTTTAGATTTATGCTTTGTTATGATTATTTTTTTATGTTATTTGTATATAGCCTACATTAAATACTAGGTATTAGTGGAGATGAGAGTGACCAGGGAAAAGTGATTTTTTACGAATTCGGGAACTAAACACTTCACCGAGTCTAAAAACGGAAATCAGAACAGTTGTTGACAAATATTATAAAAATCAAAAATGAATGAAAACATAAAATGCAGGTTAATGTATACCCATTTTGGTTAGGTTTAAACTAAAGAAACTTCACTGGTAGTCCACAAATAAGATAAATAACAATCACCTTTATCGAAATATAAAAGAAATTAATCCTGCAAATTGTTAATTAATTTATGTTTAGGCCTACATTCAATCATTTCCATTTATCACTTAAATTATTCTAACAGCATTATTTAATGCAATACATCAATAAACTACATGCAACCACCATAATCTAATATATACAACGTTGAAAAATTTAATTAAGAACAATTAATTATTGATAGCATGCTAGAAACGTGTGCATTGTTATATTACATGGATTCATTTTTTTATATTAAGATAGGAGACCACCAATTAGTTCAGGCTAGGATTTTATATATTTTAATCAAGTAATATTCATACAGTATTCACTATTTTTAAATTTTCAAAATATTGTTTAAATTGTTCATTATTTCTATTTACCTATACTATAACAAAAACATAGGTTTGCATTTAAACAGGCAAAATGTATTACTTTTTAGTAAATATTTGTAACATTAGAATTTGGCGTAAATTTACTTTACAACTCCCCTCAGCTGAAATGTTTGCAGACTACTTTTTTAAGGAAATATAGTAGTGCTGCCAACCTAAGCACTTTCTACTATTGAATGTTGAATGCTGGTAAACAAATACATTTGGGCCCTTGATAAACACATCACAGATTAATTCATTGTATTTAATCATGTATATCGAATATGTGTAGTTTGTAGTTTGATGTAAAGTACAGTAAACATTAAGTAACTACCTATGTATTATAGAATTTTATAAAGTGAAAAAAACACTAAGCCTATATATATAACCTAGTGTTAATTTTATGCAATTATTCTTTGAGTTGGAATATAATACTTTTTTAATCTTGAGGGCAATTCCACAGATTGGTCAAACTGGGTATTTAAAAAAAAAATATATATATATATATATATATAATACACTATTATATATTTTTGGAAAGCTTATTAACTCTCCTACAGAACCCTAAACTAACATTTGTTTTTCTTATAAGTTTACAATTTAGTAATTTTATCCCTACATGTTTCTTTGTCAACGTTTTTTGTGGTTTTATTTTAACAAAAGTACAAACGTTTAGGCCTAGTTTATTTAAATTTATTCAAATATAAATAAAATTTAAAATGATTTAAATGTTTTAATGGACATATTTTGAACCCAGGAATAGAATATGACTGAACATGGCAACATATTTTTTTCAGAGCAACTGAAAGGGTAAACTTGTCTACAAATTAATTTTACGTCCGACACCAAAAACATGGATAAATTAAGTTGTAACAATCGGAATTTTTTAAAAATTTTAATATTATGTATCTTAAATAAATATACTAGCAAAAGGTAATGTTATTACATGGATGAAAACATTCTAAAGTGATTGGAAGTATTTTAAAAATTGGTGTCGGACATAAAACAAAAATTTTGTGTGGACATAAAACACAAATTTTACGTCCAACACCAACAATTAATTTCAAGGATAAAAGACCTTGTTTTTATTATTTTTTCAGGGCAAACTATTTATCAATGCTTTTTCTGAGTTTTAAGTATTAAAAGACCATTTTAAATGTAGGCTAGCTGGTTTTAGTAATACATTTTAACTTAAGTAAACTAAACTCTATGGTAACTAAGTGAATTTAAAAGAAAACAAATGTATAAAAGTAAATATTGAACCTGCATATGTTTCTAACACATTACATGCAACTAATATTTATGAAAAAAAGTAATAAAGAGCATACTAATGGATTACTTTTAAAGAACCTAAAAGTAAGAGTTCTTGAGGAGTTTTTTAGAAAGATAAAAAATGAAAACAAATGTTAAGTTTTAAATATGCCCTAACTGTAGGCTAATATATGTTTTACTACAAAATAATCTAAAAAACTAAATGTTGACTTTATTTTGTGTCACCAAACCTTGAATTCATTAAAAATTCAGATGTTCTACGTCCGACACCAAATAGTTTACATTCGACACTAAATAAAAAAATTCATTTAAAGTTTTCCATTTGGGGTGAAATAAATGTCATTATATATTGAAGTATACGTACCCAGTTAATAGAAAAAAGTCTGGCTTAGATATCTTACCAAAATTCACAAGAGTTAGGAAAATTATTACAAAATCTGAAATGTTACATTTTTCTGATTTACGTCCGACACAGGGGAAATGCATTTTTTTCTGCTCCCAAATAAGAGTTAAATACTATGGTAAATATATGAATGTCTACACTAGATAGTCACCATTTCAAATAAAATTATTAGTTTTGACATTTATAGTGAGAGCTTGAAAATACAGCTTATAAAAAAAAGGAAATTTATCTCCGAATTTTACGTCCGACACAGAGAAAAACTGCCCTCGAGATTCTATTATAATATTGTTAAGTACAACTTTTGTATTTTAAATAAATATTTTTGTAACAATGTTTAATTTAATAAGTGCATTCCTATTAACAGAGAGTTTTCTTTATTCTTTGTAAATAGTAAACAAAAGCTCTTGATACTGAAATATTAGTTTAATTGAAAAATCTCACAATCGGTCAATACGATTGTGAAATGTCGTTCCAAATGATTTTGTTAAATAGCTTGTAACAAAACTTGCAATCGAGAGGGCGAATCATTATTCTACTGAACCTTTCGATTGTAAACACTTCCGTTTTTCGCATGGTCAATGTTTCAATTGTAACATCTAACAATAGCGCATCACTAAGTACAATAACATTAAAACATTGCCAAGTTTTGTGATACAGCTGAAATGGAGTATTTATATCTGCACAGGTTGGCAACCATGATACAACAAGTACTAGTACTATACTAAAAATTCACAGTTTATAATAATTTTTATAATTTACAGAAATATTGTTTGTAACTTAAACAACTGGCAAAACTATAATATTTATTTAATAATAGCTTAAAATTGCTGAACGCTTACTCTTGGTTAACTACAAAAAAGGTGCAATTCAAGTTTTTTCCTCTCGTTATTTCTTTATATTTGTCAAAAAACATTATGACTTGCTTGTTTACAATCAGTAGAATGTTAAGTTTTAGAATTGGCCTATATACTGTTTGGTGGAATTATATAAAAACATACATAGTCACCAGTAAAGTAAATATAGTACAAATCATAAAGGTAAGAAATGTTAGATTAGATAAGGACAATTTGTAACGAAACACATGAACTATCAGCCTCAAATTCCAAACAGCCACCGTATAAGCTAAATAGGTCAGGCTACACTAAGAAAGGTTAGTACAGTTATTCCTCCATCAGTAATGTTTTACTGACTTAAAAGTCGATTGATATTAAATCTTCATTGGATTTACATTCATTTTAGGGATGGTCAAAGAAATTCAGCCTACCCCTAATAACCTAATAATTTATCTGTTTGCAATACAAAAACAAAACAGGTACTATTGAATTAAATGGCACAAATTTACTATTCGACCTAGGCTAGCCTATGGGCAACAGAAATGCAAGAATACTGTAATTAAACAAAATAGCCTTAAGGTTCTAACCTATAGTAGGCCTATTTAGTCACAGTATGTTTACCTGTATTCAACATTTAACAATAGAATGTAAAACACCGTCATGTCTGCAAAAATATCAGCCTAAGGTCGAATAGTAAATTTACGCAAATTAAACTGTCCCTTTACTCAAATGAACTGAAAAAAAAATTTTCTGTCAAGCCTAGACAGAAGGCTACTTCTAGGCCAACATTTTATGAGGAAAATATGTGAACTCTACAATTTCAGATCTATTGCGCATGGGTACTAAATTTTAACCATCGATTTGTATGTATTTTAGCTAAAGTGACGAAGGGGAAGCTATAAGTCAACTCTACTAAAACTGCTACATTTCTACCGATTGACAGATCTTTTGAGCATGGGTACTGTCTCTGTCCTGTATGTAGGCTATTTTAGCTAAGTGGCAAAAGAGAAATGCCAGTAGTACACTCTACTAAAGCTGCTACAGTTCCCCTCTCCAGATTAAATGTAAATGTCTATTCCATCAAGTAATAGGCCTAGGCCTAAGTCAGCTTTTCAGCTCTTGTAAACAAAGTTTCATGCCAAATATTAGAGCATTTATTTATAGTAACGTTGTGCACTTTTATAATAGGCCTACCATTGAACATTTAAAATTTAATACCAAAATAAAAAATGTCTAAAAACACCTAAATTTTAATCACAGTAGGGCTACCCTAAAAACAGACACTATTTAGTACCAAATTATAAATGACACTAACAATTAAAAATATTAGCAATTAAATTCATGTGCAATTTAAGATCGATTTTTCTGTAAAGATGTGTAAAACTAAAATATACAACAACATTAGGTATACTCACTTTTCTCGAGCTTGAGCATCTGACGGTACAGTTGATCCTTTTCCTTTTGCGTACATCATCAAATCAAAGGTTTAAAATCCAATATGGCACCATTCATACGCCTATGTCAAAGTAAGAAACTGTAATCATGACAACATTTATGTAAAACTTGCCAACAACACAACACACGAAACCATGTAACTACTTCTCCACAAATATTTGTTTAGCTTTCAATAGACTGAGAACTGTGCGACTGACTATAGCTGGTTTCGTAAGCAAGTTGGGATACAGCAGACAGCAGTCACCACATTGGCTACATGATTATAAGGGAAAGCTTTTCCATTCGGTGGATAGCCTCCCTCATGTTTGAACGTACCTTTATGGAACGGGCGTATTTTTAAGTACATTTCAGATATGAACGAATATTATATTTAGCTCAAAAAATCTTAAGCATAGTTTTATGTTGTCTCAAAAGAAACAAAAGTCCAACAATTTTAATATGTGATGCTTTCAATTTAGTAATTGAATATTAAATGGCGTATGTTCATGTTCAGAACAGCAAAATGGATGTTTTGAGGAACTTGGGCCCGGTTTCGCATTAAAAGAAGTCAATATTAAGCAAACATAAATTTCTACTCTGCCTCATATTTTGTAAAAAAAATGGCATACTTTAAGAACTTCAAATTATTTGAAGCAAAAATGCAAGTTCAAGAACTTATCCGAACCATATAATTATTACTTGCAATAAAATATTGTGTCTTTTCATTCATAATTACCGGAGTCAATTATTTAAAATACCGGTAGCAATAAGGCAATATTGTAAGTATTGTAGCAAAACAAATCAGACGAATTACAAGAATAGAAATTGAAACTATTCGTAGTATATTTGTTCATAGGAAAAGACATTCTCATATTTTATTGTGAATACTTGGCCTTCTTACAATTATATATATATATATATATATCATTATTTTAAAATTGTTATATATACATATATTTATTTTTATATTCGATTATATATATATATAAATATATAATTACATAAGTAACAAAATGAATAATAAATGCCTAACAAATGTACGTATGTAATCCGATGTAACTTTGACTGAGATACTAAATCATAATAGCTTTAAATCAATGATTAGATTTATGTAATAATAACTCAAGGATAATAGCTATCACCGTATCATAGCTGTCTCGATAGAACAAACTTCTCTATGTTGTAGTTCCTCATCAAATGTAGCATGAAAAATTATTACGCAACAATAAGTTCCTCAGTGATTTGAATAAGAGTGTTACTTTAAAAAGTTGTAAACAGAAATACAAATAACGTGCATAAATAATGCCTTAAGTTAATAAACAATAAAATAACGAATATTAAAAGGTATTAAACTGACCATATTGACTACCATATCAAAAATGTCTAACTTAGACGTCACTTTGCAGGACAGGTAATGTCTGATGGCCTGATCATCCCTTTTGATTTATTAAAATTTAAAACTACTACAAAGCAAGGACAGTGACTGTGTTTAAAAATCAAGGCTCGGTGCCAGTATGAATAGCAGTTTTTTACATTTCGGGCAAGTTAGCTGATCCATGAAAATACAGGAAGTTTACTGTATATATTTTCAAAATGTTTTTACTGAACCCCATTAAAAAGTTCTTTACATTCTTATTCTGCCGGTTAGGCTGATTGAGGCTAGGGAGGTGCGTCACTCACGAAAACCGAACAACTGCAACTAGACTCAAGTCTGCGCAACATTTCTTAAGGCGCCTGTACATTGTAGTCTTTTTATCGTTCCCTAACTAGAGCGCTCTAGGCAGGTCTACAAGTGCAGCTGTTAGATCACTCTAAGGGCTCTGGAGACCGCTCTATGCTCTAGAGACACAGCTGAGTCTCTAGTATGCACAGTATTATGGAGCTCTAAGTAGGTCAGTGGATCAGTCCAGCTTTATGTATCCACCTGAATAGACTGAAGTAATCTATGTAGACCTGTGTGAACTGAACTGCCATTTGTTTTGTTTATGCTAAGTTCTAACTTTCACTACCTATGTTTGACTTTGTGTGGTGTCGTTTGATAGAATTTATTGAAACCAACCCTCCTCGTCTCTTTTTTATATCCAATGCCTCACCCACAACCTCTTTGTTCTTTTTATCTCACTTATCTTCTTTTTTCAGCAGTCAAGCGTTCTCTTGAAGACATATTTCACAATACACCAAACAACCTACCTAGTAAGTGTTCACATATCACACACTTCTCACTACACGTACACGATCTAGGAAAACACAGGTGGTTGCTCTAGCTACAACTATTCATAGAGCATATACGATCGCTAATGTACACGGGTTTATAGACTGATCGATCTAGATTGGTCTATCTCCTTTCGACGAATGAACTACCTAGAGTAAACTTCTCTAAAGTGTACACATACTCAATCTAACTAGAGGACTTTATCTATTTTTTTTAATAGAGTTGCTCTATGAAATAGTGTACTACTTTACTTGTTTATACACTAGAACGACATATTTGAGTTAGTTATTTTCTCAATTTTCTTAGCACATTATAAAACAAAAACAACAGAAATTCTTAATTAGGTACGTTATCTTCAAAAAGTAATCTACAGAATGCTTCTTATTTTTAGCTTTCAATAATTAATTATTAATTAAGAACACAGACCCTCCGACCATGAATTCATCTTTAAAAGAACAAGAGGTATATATTGTGCCTGTAGCGACTATGTATGTAGACAAATCTTAGCCATCACCTATTGTAGGTTTGTTGCTGTTTAGTACTGTAACGGCGAAGATTGGCTGTAAAAATGAGACGGGTAAAACATTTGGACGGGGTTAAAGAAAAACAATGAAATATTTCTCATGTGACTTTCATATAGGAGGAAATTGTTCGAACCCAATTATAATGTTTTATAAAATAATATAAGATATATGTGGATAAAGATTTTTTAAATAGCAAACTGTGTAAGTGTTTGTGATTAATAAAAGGAAAAAATGTCATCATAATTTGAGTCTATGTGGGATGTATAATTTTGGGCCATTTTAAGAAGAAAAACAGTTAAAGTTAATCAAGTAATTATTATGAATTTCAAACGTTTATTAACACATAATATACAATCATAATTCCATCGTCATAATTTTCAATAAAACAAAACTAATCGATGAGGGTATATATTTATTTACATTAAATTCAGAAGATCACAGCTGTCTACCAACTTGTAGGATGGTTAAATTCATAGTAAATTTTAATTATTGAAATTTGATCGAAAACTTAATGAATATTTTAACATATTTATGAAAAATATTGAATAACATTACTTTTAAACACAATTCTAAAGCCGGGTTGACACGATCAAAGTTGACTAGGACCAAGTGAACTAGGATGTTACTTAGATGCTACTTTTACCGTTTCAACAGCTGATCAAAGTTTACTTGTACAAGTTGACTTTGTCCCAGCTGACTAGGACAATGCTCTATTCACTAGGATAAGAGTTAACTTATTGTTTACATTTCATATTTAAAAATGGCGGTGAATGAGATTGAAGTGAAGAAAGTACGTACTAAAAAGTGGAGTGACAGGTTAACAATTAAATTTGTAGAACTTTATGAGGCTGAGGAAGTTTTGTGGGACGTTAGAAACGTCAATTATAAAAACAGAAATGCCCGTGACAATGCTCTACAAAGGATAGTTACGAACTTAAATATTCCTGGATTTGGAGTACAAGATGTCTTGAAGAAAATTAATAGTGTTAGAAGCACTTTCCAACAAGAAAAGGCCAAAATTAAAGCATCTAAAGGTACAGGATCTGGATCTGAAGATATTTATGTGCCTACTTTGTCATGGTATGACATTGCTGAGAGATTTTTGGGCGCCGCTATGAATACAAGGAAAACTTGTTCAAATGTGGTAAGTAATTGAACAAATCATAAGGTATAGGTAGTAAATACATTTTAAAACAAAGTATATTTTGTAAATAGCTTTATTATAACAATAATAATTATGATTGCCGTAAATATAAATTTAGGTACATATATTTATATGTACTAACATATACATATAGATATCCAACTGTGATTAAATTATCATTTCATTTTGCCAATAAACAGCTCCATCTCTTAAAAAGTACTGTACATATTTTTGTCGACGGCGCTCAGCATAAGCTGAGTATCTATTACTCCCTTGTTGAGTAGGTAATCTTGCTAAACGACTTTCTTGTAGATCCAGCCTCCAAGACCCAGACCTTATTACTCCATCTTCACCCTCAATGTCTGCAGTTCCGGTAGGCATATACAGGCTTGGAGATGTCTTTATTAGCCAGTTGTGAAGGGCACATGTACTTTTCACTATTTTGTCGACTTTTTCTGGGCATAAGTAGATTGCAGTTCTGAAAATTCGGAACTTCATTGCCATAATTCCAAATGCATTTTCAGATACTCTTCTTGCACGGGACAACCTGTAGTTGAAGATTTTCTCGCCGTGCGTGAGTTTTAAACGACGAGAAAATGGCTTCATTAAATAATCTTTTAATGGGAATCCTTCATCACCGACAATTACTCCATGAGCAGGAAACCCTAGCATTTTCTTCTCCAAAATAACTTTGAGGGAACTGTCGTTAAAAATATTGCTGTCATTTACTCTGCCTTGCCCACCTACATCTATGAAGGTAAAACAATACTTGCTATCAACAAGTGCCAAGAGAACTGTGCTGAAGTGAGATTTATAATTAAAGTATTCACTTCCTGAATGTGATGGCTGTTGTATATTTACATGTTTCC
Source organism: Philaenus spumarius (assembly GCA_018207615.1). Taxonomy (NCBI): domain Eukaryota; kingdom Metazoa; phylum Arthropoda; class Insecta; order Hemiptera; family Aphrophoridae; genus Philaenus; species Philaenus spumarius. The sequence goes on along the minus strand of JAGFPH010000447.1, from coordinate 411,917 downwards.
CATCCAATGCACCATAACATCCTGGGAAATCCCATTCATTTTGAAATCCCTTTTCAACTGCCTCCCACTCTTCTTTTGTTTTGGGAACCTACAAAATTATAGGTATATTTTATTATTTATTACAATTAATTACAAATTTTTTAAAAGCCTCTATTCAGATAGTGTGTTCATTTCACTGTTCTATTTCAGGAAACAATTATTGATTGCAATGGTAATAGTCGACCGCAGGACAAGGAAACCTTGGTGAAACCTAGCACGTCATCAGAAAATACCAAAAATAGGCATACTAATTTTAACGATAATAGAGACATCGATGTTCTTGATGATGAAAATGAGCTCGACCAGCCAAGTGAAGTCACATTGATTGACGACACAACGGAAACAGCCCAGCGGTCGATATCAAGTACTGGCACATTGAAAAGACATCTTTCACCTAATTCTTCTAAAAAGGGCAAGAAAATGAAAGCATCAAATATACCTGCTCACATTGAGAGAACCATGGGAACTTTGAAGGCTCTGAAAGAAGAAGTAAATAAGAGGGAACCTCAGGATGAATTTACCTTTTTTGGCCAAAATATAGCGTGCCAGCTACGATAGCTGCCACTAAACCAGGCATTAGAATGCCAGTCTGAAATCATGACTATGATCCAGAACAGACGAATGCAAAATCTGGTGAATAATGAAAGTTCAAACCAGATAGTTGAATTGGTATTCCATAATGAAGAATTGTCACCTAACATTTTGGAAACCGCAATGCAAGATATATATTAAATTTAAGTTGGAAAGAAATTTGCATAATACCTTGTTATTTGTGTTGTTATAAATTAACAATGTTATAAAATAAACAAGTTACTGTAGCATTTTGTTCAATATATTATTGATTTGATTATTATTATATCTTACCTGTATGAATTCTTCAAGTGCTTCATAAATTGCATCCAAAACTGTTGGAATAAATTTAGATATGGTACTCTTTGGAACTCTGTATAAGCACTCCAATGTCCTGAAACAGTCTCCCGTTGCTAAATAACGCAATGTTATTTGAAGTTTTATACGCGCTGGCAAGGCAGCTCTCATAGTTGTATTTTGTTTTTGAATCTTTGTGCTTATAAGCTCTAAAAGTTGTTCGAATTGTAACCTTGTCAATCTTAGGTGGTTCTTATACGTATCATGGTCTTCAAATTCCACTTCTCTAAGAAAATTCTCAGATGCACCCTGTAAACTACGTCTCAAAATCCACTCTCTTGTCCAAATTTTTCTTTTACGTCTTTTAACACGACTTTTGTACTCATTCAACTCAATCATAAGCATTTCTGCAACAGCATCAATCCCTTCCAACACTAAATCCGCCATTTTAATAGCATCTACTAGTATCCAAGTTGGATTCAGTGTCAACTCAGCTGATTTTAAACTTGGACCAAGTCTACTTGTACAAGTCAACTTGGTCCTAGTCAACTTTTATCGTGTCAACCCGGCTTAAGTTCAAAAATCAACAGTTGCTTTGCTAACCAAGCAGTGCTGTTTAACACCAGCTATTTGATCAAGTTCTTGAATAGTAGGCCTGAATACTTAATTTAGAATTTTACGCACTATAGTTAACAATATTTTTGACAAAAATATTTTTGAGAAATGCTAAAACAAAAATTGTCTATGATATTTCTAGGTCTTAAACACATATGTGTGGAATTCTTCACCAATTTGGGCATTCAACTTTTAACATTGAATGAGAAATCTACAAATTATAGACTTAAGGTTATAGCCCAAGTTCTATACAATAGTATCATATTAACAATATACTTAATTGGATTTTGATTATAATGTTTTAGTTGATTTTCAGACATACTTAAATTTTATAATTTAAAATTGCTTTGTTTCGGTCGTTTCGGATACAATTATTCCACTTAGTTTGTTGAAAGTGAAAATAATACACTATTGATGAAGATGACGAATTAAAAAAAACTATTGTAATCTGAGTGGTTTGTTAATGTAGTATGTGAATATGGCGAATGTTAGTAATCTAGTCAAACCTAATTACCGGTTTGAAAGTGAATTGTAAAATATTGATAAACTATATTAATTCATTTCGTAACAACAGTCTTGATTAAATTGTGTTTAAGAATAAATTTCGTTACTTTTATATAAGAATTAATAGCCGTTGGTGATTATTTTATTTGAAGTTTGTTTTTGTATTCCCAACTATACATTGAATTAGTAATTTCTTGTATATAACTAACCACTATATTAAATCAATATTTTAAAATTACTTTACGAGGACATAATGTGTAAATAAGTTATAGTGTGAATATTACCAAATAATATAGTGGATATGCCATCCACTATATATATAGAATAATATATTATTAATTCTCTGTATTGGAAAGCTAACGTTGGCTAAGCTGATAACTGGTGAACGCGATTATCTAGTAGGCATCTTTTCACTGAGGCCTTGCGTCTTGCTTGTGTGTTTTGTTTCTTACAGTATTTGTCTAATTTGGTGTTACAGTTAGAACTGAAAAATATTGCAACGAGTTTAATTAATTTCATTTCATAATGGATTATTATAATAACTACAATGGCGGTACGTTTGCAGGTAATGGTGAAGTAGCACATGGTACAGCAGGTATTCCAGGAAAAGACGACGATAAAAAATTGTTCGTAGGTGGTCTAAGCCGGCAAACTACAGACAAGGAGCTCAGGGAATACTTTAGCAAGTTTGGTCAAATAGAAAGCATTACAGTTAAAGTTGATCCTTACACTGGTCAATCAAGAGGGTTCGCCTTTATTGTGTTCGCAAGTGCCGAATCTATCGATAAATTACTGTCTTCCGGTGATCATTATATCAACAAAAGAAAGGTAGATCCAAAAAAAGTATCAAAGAAGGCTCAACATGGAAAAATTTTTGTTGGTGGCCTAACTCCAGAAATCACTGATTCAGACATTAGAGAGTATTTTTCAGAACATGGTACAATTGTGGAAATTCAAGCTCCTTTTGATAAGCAAAAGAATCAAAGAAAAGGATTTTGTTTTATTACATTTGATTCGAAAGACACAGTCTATAAATTGTTGAAGACACCTAAACAAGTTATTAAAGGAAAAGAAGTTGATGTTAAGAAAGTTAAAGTAAATCCAGAAGCTGGAGGATGGAATGGAGGTTATGATGGAAACTACTGGGGCGCTACAGGATACCCAAACAATTATGGTTATGCTCCTGACAACTATGGATATGCAGGAGCTGGTTACGATGGGTATGGTGATGGCTACACTTCATATGATTATCAAGGTTCTTATGCTTATAGTGGAACTCCTGAAGCATATGGAGGACCAAAACCAAGAGGTGGGGGTGGTCGCCAATATCAGAGACATCAGCCTTATTAGCTATACATGCCATAGGATTACGTAGGCCTCTATGAGTTGAACTTTGAACAAAAACTTAGGTGTGGCCGTGTGTGTATGGATTATAACCACCTAAAAAATTTTGTATGATCATAGGCCTATGGTTTTGTATAAACCTCAAAAAAGGTGTTGTGTATAATTTTAAAAAGAACAATAACATTGGTCAAATTTTGTTTAGTTAAATTTTTAAACAGGCTACTGTCAAACTAATTCTGGAAGAAAAAAATTATTTTGGAGGTTTTTAATAGCTATGATAGCATATATCTTTAATAATCACTGTTCATATATATATATATAATATTTGTTTATTCGTAGTTTTACTTTTGCTATTCTTTCTAACTTAAATGTTAATATTTTAACTTATGTAGAAAAAACTTTGAATATTGAAATATTCATATTCTGCAAGTGATAAAAATGAGTTAAATAACAACACTCTATGTTTCTGATTGTGTAACTAGCCTAGTTAAAATAGTATTGTTATATTTTATTTAGAGGAGAAGAGGTTAGTTCTATTTAACAACTTAACCTTGCAGTAACTGAAAATACTCTGTTCAATTTTAAATCGTCACGCTAAGTTCAATGGTTTACTAACTATAATTACAGATAGCATAATTATTATGCAATAAGCATATAAATAGTTCGTAGGAGAATTGATTTTTCCTTTAAAATATTGTTATTTAAAGTTAATTGATAAATTGTTTTATTATGATAACTAAAAGTTGATCAAGTACACTGAAAGGTGCATTCAATATAGGCCTTTACAAACTTTTTACTATGCCGAGTTAGTTTAAAATATTTAGTCCCTGTTATAATTATATTTATTTATTAGATTTGGGCAGCAATACTAGGTATAGTAAAACTGTAATTGGCGGAAGAACACAGAGATAGCCAGAACAGAGTATATTTCTTTTTACAGCCAAGGTAGATATATTTTCCTAGGGTTTGAAAAAAAATTTAAGTTGAAATATTGGAACCTTTGCAGCCTAAATGTTATACCTAAAAAACAGAGATTTAAGGCTACTGTAAAATGCGAAAAATGTGTTTGTATTAGACAAAGATTTCACGGTGAAATATTTACTAAAGTCAAAACTCAAATTGTGTATATTATTTAGATATAAAAGTAATCTGTGTATTAATATTTTGGTGAATTTTTAGAATATAACTAGGCTTACTCGTTAAAATAGTATCAGCTGGAAAGTTAGAAGTTCTATCAACTTATATAATGTTTATAAACTGTGACTATAGACTAAGTTAGTTTAAGTTCAGATTTTTTTTAGGTTGCAACACAGCTGTGATAAAAGAAGTAGGTGTATTCTAAAATTTCACCAATTTCCTCCGTTTTAATTTGTATAACATAAAAACAAATCAATATATAAGGTTTTAAGAAAAGCTAGATTAACATACACTTAACTTAGGCTTATATGATTATGTAATGTACTTCTACATTACATTGTAACCATCTATTTAGGAAAAATCTGTTAAAATGTTTGCTAACTAGCTTTTCTTATTTATCATGGAAAACTCCTATAGGCCTACACAGAAAAATGTGGTTTTCGTTCAATAATGCTGATTATTTTTGGGATAACAAAATGGCTAGGTTACCTTACTTCAACTTTTATTCAATATACATGTTGTATAAACAATTTTAAAGAAATAGGTTTGGTTATACCGAATCAAATTTTTTTATTAGGCTATGGTAACTTGCACAAGCTTTTCATACAAACATACCTAAGTTTAATACGTCAACTAATCAGTACTAGAAAGCATAGTACTTGTAAATTTAAAAACCTGTTCTTTCTTTCATATGTTTCTTAAAAATATTAGTTTCACATGGAAGGCTTTTGTTAGGATAGCTATCTATAACTACAAGTTTTATTTGTTAAATAGATTTGGTTTACATGCAAGGTTGTTAATATTTTTAAATTTTTATTTGAAATATTATTGAATTGAGTTCATAAAATAAAGTCATAAATATATCTGCATTGAATCCAGTTTATAAATCTTTGTTGGATCGAGTTTATAAATTCAAAGTCAATTTATTGAATCTTTACACTTAATATATATGTTTATGAAATTTACATAATATGATAATAATTCTTGTTGATAATTTTTATTTAGCTTAGGCATTGTTTATTTATCTTTATATACTATAAGTTTATTAAATACCACATTAAATATTGGCTCTAAACAACAGCATGTAGCCTGGTTAACTAACAGTTGAAAATAAATAAATTGTTATCCTGTGGTTAATGTATCTTCTAAATATCAAACAACAATTTTAATTTGTCAACAATTGTTGTGTTACTATATTACAGAAATGGCAGTTTGAACCTAATTATTATTTATTGTTATTGTGCTGTAATTATATAGATTAGCTGCACCAGTTTATATTTGTTACTCACTGTCCTTTTAATAATTTTAAAATCTTTGTTAAACTGAATTGTAACTTGCTTATTGTGTGTGATTCAAGAGCGATTGATTTAACGTAAAACTACAATAAAATTAATAAAACATATGAAGAAGAAAAAGGATTTTTGATAAAAAAAAATATTAACTAATTTTATTTTGATCTAGCAAAATTTTGAAAATTAATATACAAATTTTAATTAATTATAACAAACTAAGGTCAAAAAGCATTTAACTAAATTAGAGTATAAATAACAAAACAATGTTAAAACACTGCTTCTTTGACAACTTTTAAATGTGAACGTTTGTTATAGCTAATCTATATAATTTACAGGACTAGGGGATTATTTTAAGTTATCTTCCCAAGTGAAAACCACATATTTTATAGGTTTTTAGGCACAGACCTAACATCACTTGTTTCAATTAAGATTTAACTTGCTGTTTATGTATTTACTTGAGATTTATTTTCTTTTCTTCTTTGGATTAAGACTTTATTTAATAAAGTAATTAAATTAGACAAGGATTATTATTTTTATTTCCCTGAATACAAATTACCTAAATTGGACGAGTTGAGTAAAAACTTGTTTTAAAACGTAAGTAGTATGAACTAAGTTTTAAAGTGGTATACATGTAACATAAGGAATATGATATAATAGTTGTCTGTGAATGTATATATTTTATTCAAAATATTATTCCTTGTTACTCGACATTAAACATTCATATGTTTTTAGTTTAAAAGGATAGGAATTTTGATAGGTTATGACAAAAGAAAAAAAAATCAACCATAACTGTGTACACATGAAGCTAATTGTCTTGTTATGTTTTATATTATAGTTTTGGTATGAAATAATTATTTGTATACACTTTCTTGTGTGAAGCCTACTTTATCTACTAGTGTGATACAATTTTTAAAAAGTAGAAAAAATACCAAATTGTTTATAATGTGTTTAACGTTCAGCCATTTTTATTTATAACTTGGAGTTAACAAATATACTAGCCTATGGATAGCTTGAAACTCAATTTAAAAGAATATTTTAATTAAAGATTTATTTAGCTAAAACAAATTCTACATATCTTTTGACTTTATAACATACCGTGACAGGGTTTGTTTTGATTTTGATGTGTATTTCATATTCTAAACGTCATAACATTTAGTACAACTTTAGAAATCTATTAAAAATATTGTGTCAGCAATTTGCATTTAATGGTTTACTTTAGTATGGATTTATGAAGTAGAAATTATTTTATATAATTTAATATGGTATTCTCTCATTGTGATTTTTGTCATATTTGTCAACGCTGTAATGTACGAGTTACTTTTTTTGCTGTAGAAAATGACCTTCCAATGTTTCAAATCTACATTTTCTTCTTTTTTTTCAATTATTAATTTTCTGTTATGGTGTCCCAAGTATTTTTGATATTAAGTTAGCGCTGTATAGGTAAGAATTTAATGTTGGGTGGGTTTTAAAAAGTTAGAAGACAAGAATACAAAAAATAATATAAATAAATACCCTATTTCACAAATGTTAAAACTGTAAACGTTAATTTGATAGAAGAGTGTAGCCTAGACAGGATTATATTTTGGGAAATAGCCCAAAGCACATACTAGGTTATTGTTATTATAATTCTTTAAAACAAAGTGTATTCATAGCATTAAAGTAAAAATGCAGGCGTGCTATTACCGTAAGGCTAAATAATAACCACTACTGAATAAAAATAATCATAGTTTATTTTAAAGTATTTCCCTGTTTGAATAGTAATAGTGTTTACTTTTTTTGATCTAAAACCTGAAAATATTAAAATTATAACTATGTTATTCTGTTTGTATAATATATATTTGTGTGTGGTGTAATACTTTTGTATTGAGTTACATCAGCTTTAAGTATAGCTATATCATATTTTATGAATATAAAAATTGAAAAGAGCAACACAAAATTTATTGTATAGCTAAATTATAATAACAATTGAAGTGATAAGATTTTTTTAATAAACTAACTTAGGGTACCTAAAAGAAATAGTAATGTTTTTGTTCTAAAGGGCATTGTATTTTTAGGCACGGTGAAATTTATTTAAAATTGTTTTTAAGCTACACCCACGTTATTTTGAACACAGCTTAATCCCTTACTCTTCTTGATGTCGATTGTCAACCACAGCACATAACAACAATAAACACACATACAAATTTACCATTTTTTGACATGGTCGTCAAAGATAAAATAAGAGTCAGGAATTGCACAAATTATCTTACCTCAACATTGTGATCGAGAAGTAGGATTCATAATGAATAATGTACATTTTGCCCTTAAAATATTGCAAATAACATGCAGAAAATTGTTTTGTGGGGAAAAAATCAATTGATTTGTTAACCCTAGAACTAGCATCGTTAAAGAAATTGGCCAGCCCGTTTATAGCGTTTTGCAAGCATATTTTTAAAAATTCGCCAAAAATAGTAAATGAACAAAAATTCAAAAGTGTTCAATAGTTTTTTTGTAGAAGAAACTTCAAAGAATTCAAATATGCCACTAAAAATTAGTTTCTTTTGAAATTGTAAAAGTTATTAGCTCAAGAAACAAAAAATGTAACGAAAGGAAAAAGTTTAACTTTAGGCCTATATAACAAGTAGTAAAAATATTTTGTATTTTTCGTAAGAGTAAAAAAGTTTTGTAATTTAGTTCTAAATAGAACTGTATAAAAACAATTACCAATTTCAAATTTCTTACTTTGAAAAAAACAGTTTTTATGTTTCAAGTACACGACTGCTAACAAACCTAGGCTTAGATTGAAACGTAATTTACTAATAATATATGCTTTGCCCAAAAATGAAATATTATAACAAAGTGTAGAGGATAAATCAAAGAAAAGAACTGTATAATTGTTTTTCCTTAGTTCACAAAAGTGTTTGAGTTATCTTTATTTGAATAACAAAATGACATGAATCAAATGACATTTTGCTGTCTTACAAGAAGGGTGCTTTGAATTACGTGGGAATGAGACCGAGCAATCGGTCACAACAGATCGCTCTAATCATGTACTTTTCTCTTCTGTCTAGACAAACAAAAAAACTGGTTTATTCTAGTTCAATTCCCATTGTTAGAAAGGTCAGTCTTTTCTCTACAAAATGGTGTAAAACCATCTGACAAAACATTTGATAGAGTAGGCGTAGTATCTGTTGACAAATGGGCTGTTTCATTGGTTGAAAACCTGTCCAATCGCAAGGGTTTACAGACATTGTATGAATAAATCGAGTAAAATAGTGACATCTGATTGGAAGGCACCATTAGAAAGATAAAATCTTGAAGAATCCAATGGTAGCTTTATAATCTCGATATAAATACTTCAGTAGGGGGATTTCAACGTTGAAGAAGTGGGAAATAACAGTACAATTGTATGCAGATTCGCCCGCAGAAATAGCTGTAACACGATATGCATATTTTAAAACGATGATTACGTATGTAAATAAACGTTTTACAAAAAAGTTGTAAGTACAAAAATTAAAGTTTAATTTATTTCCTTTCCAATGGTGCCAGTTTTATTACGATTGGATGATTCTAAGTGGATTAAATGATCGATTATGCAAATTCTCGCTAAGGTTCGAGCGGGTTGCATTTGCGCCCGAGAGACTGCAGTCTGCCACTTTGAGGGTTAAACAAATTTTGACCACCATTTTCGCCTGGCCACATGCAAATTTGTTATAAGGGACTTTTTTGCATAAGATTGCGCAAAAAAAATCTAATGGAAACCATTTTCTAGCAAGAGCCAAATGGGCCTTGGCAAGTCCGACTCTACTACAGGCCGGAGTGCTTCCCCCTTCCCCTAGCCGCTACGTCACAGTCTGGGTTGAACTCAGCCATAGTGTAAGTGGAGCGTGCTTTCATTTAGACGTTCCTGGACCTTTTTACAGTCATTTATTTATAATGAAACTAATATATTTGATTTCTGCATGAAATACGGAATACAGCGATGTAAAAATATTTTATTTAAGTAAATATTAGAATATGTATTAATTAAAAGTACCGTATTCAAGATTTGTGACAGCGAGACACAAAAAAGCGATAAGCTTGATTAAATTATCGTCTTCTGTGAAAGGAACAGTTTCCTTAAAAGATGTATTTCTGCCTTTGGAAATCTCACCAGAAGAAGAATATTTGGGCACTGATCCGGGAAATGAATTCAGTGAGTTTGAGGAGGTAGTAGCTCAGTGTTACAGTGAAAATGATTGTATGGTGTTGGTTTACATAGGAGGATACATTTGTTTGAAAATAAAAAACAAATGCCAAAAATGTGCGGACTGCTTAAAATTGTTTTGCCAAGAAAAAGATATGACAGTGCCCCAAAGTAAAAGTAATGATTACATTGATCTTATAAATAGGGCCAACTTAAAATATCCAACTGATTTAACAATAGGCATACTGCAATGTGTGCTAAAAGTTTTTAAAGTATTGATTAGTAGTAGATTTGAGAAGCAGTTTCTTCTTTGTGGTTCACAAAAAGAATTACTGTGCCATCTCTGTCTAGAAGCTTGCACCAGTACACTTGAAGAGAACTGTGAAAAGTGCCAGAAACCTCTGTCCGATATAGTGCACGTAGTATTTTCAAAAATGTCTAATATTTTGCTCAATAACTATTCTAAAGTTAGAACAAACTTTTGTGACGCCAGGTTGTCAAGAAAAAGGAAAGTGGATAAATTTTATTATAAAGACTGCGTATATCACCATTTCATTACCAAAGGTAATTTTAGAGCTTAATAAAATATAATTGTATGTAGTTTAAACGTAGATTTTAATTTGTAAAAGAAATTTGTCATAAAATAAATTTGAGTGATCAATTATAATGTTTACGCTGTAATTATTATATTATAATTGGTTTCTGTTACTTTTATAAAACCTATATAGATATAGCATAAAACCCAACTGCAATATATATAACTTCGAAACTTAAGTTATTTTATATAGATAAAAAGTATAATACACTACTTATAAACATGTTTTAGTATTGAGTAGTTTATTATTTAGTTAAGTTTAAATTTTCAGCAAAATAGGACGAAGGGTTTCGACAGTAGACCAGTTTAAAGCAGAGTATGTCGGGGCGGGCCGTATGTTTCTTACGGGAGTCACCGGCTGGGTAGCACTCTGACCGTGACGTCACGAATTCAGTGCTTCGGCCTGTAGTAGAGTCGGCCTTGGCCCTGGACTAAAAGGCCAAGGCTTCTAAATGACAATTTATGCCAGTTTAAAAAAAAGTTTTATGCAAATTATTACAACAAAGTAGTGAAAAATGCACATCTTAGAATAAGATTCTTTATTATTACAATTTGAAAAGATATGGTTTAACAACTGTGCAAAAACTTAAGGGAACTTGTAAATCAAAATGTCTTAATTATTATGACTCGGTTCACAATAACATTGTTGATTGACAGTTAAACCATAAATATATTTCATGTCAGACAGTGGCGTACCAAGGTCTTGTGGCACCCGGGGCAGGATATTATTTTGTCACCCCCTCAGAAATTAATTGTGAGTATATTTTCCAGTGAAAATATAGTCAAAATTTCTCCCGCGAAATAAAATGAAAATTAAGAACTTGTCACTATTAAGACACGGTGTTAAGGTGTTATAATTAATTCATAAATAAATTGTCTATTTCAGTTGATTAATTTTAATTTATAATAAACTAAAAATTAACTGGCTATACAGTTCTTGTGCACTGCTGCTGTGGACAAGATAAGTGGATAAAAAAAAGGAACATTATTTTTATATACAGGTTTAACATACTGCAAACAAATTAATGCATTGCGTGTAAATATTTTGATTTGATTTTTAATAGTGTAGTAAACATAACTTAATTCTAAAAAGTAAATTGTCAAGCCCTCTTGAAGGAAAGTCTTACTTTTGTTTATTTAAAACTATCAAATCAAACTCTGTTGACTAACATAATACAATCAACAATATTAACATTTTTTAAGTTAATAATTTTATCACATAAAATTTTTATTTTATTACATTTTTTTCAAACACTATTAGACTAATCCTATAAAGAAAAGAACAAAGACTAAACAAAAAAAAACAGCCTTTTAATAGGGACTTTGGTAAAATCACAACTCCTTCTCTAGTTGCAGTACAGTAGGCCCAAGCCAGCTGTGCACGGGGGTTTCAGAGTAAGCGGGTGGGTTGGGGGTACATCTCTAAAAACATCCGCCGCGCTAGAGTGCGACCAAATTTTGTAATGTTTTTACTGTTAACAGGTTTTTTGTAAAAAAATTGTAAAATAGGAGTACCATATATAACATTAACACGTTTTTAAAATACTTATTATTTGGCTGCAAACTAAACAAGCTGCCAGAAAATCATCATACATCCTTTATGCAAGTGCAATTCACTTAATTTACATCACAGTTTTATTACAAGTTCTAATTGTCATTAAAGTTTAAATACAATACAAAAATTAAAGTTTAAATCATTTCCATTCCAAAGTTTTTTGTTTTATTGCAATTAGATGATTTTTAGTGGGTGAAATATGCAATAGAAAGTATAGTTGTCAATTGAGTAGTGTGAGACCTAGGCCAAGCGCTATGATTGCTCAATTGAGCAGTCAAACACGGCTTTTTTTTTAAAATTATTAATTTATAAAATTTTATGGTATACAAAAGTTAAAAAATATTTTTTTAAATATAACCTCATCACTTTTTTCCTAGGAACAAACAGCACATGGTTTCCACACCCAAAAAGTTTCTTTATATTGTAGGCTACAAAATATTAAAAACATTATTCAAATTGGTAAAAAAAAGTTATTCAAAATCAAAAAATCCTCAAAAAACGAAAAAACAAACAAAATCTTTAGTTTAAAAATACACAAAAGTACGGAGAAAATGTTGACACTCCCCAATCAATCTTTTTAGTTGTACTAAACAGTATAAAAATAAATTTAAAAAGATAAATCCTAAAAATACAGAAAAAGTATGTTTTTTGTGGTGGATCGCCTTAATAAGTTAACACAATAATTATCATACTTAAGTTTAGTACATACCTTAATGTTACCGCTCGTTGAATTTCGGCATTCAAAGGTTGTTTTACTCGATTAGTAGGGTTGGTGGGTAAGTCATCTTTTATGACAATAACTAAAAAGAAAAACTGGTCTTTCGACACACGAAAGTAGCGCTTAAATTTCGTTTCGTATGTTGTAAGCTCCTTCACTGTCCCGATTCTTATAAATATCACTCTTACCACTAAGAGTTCGCACTAATAAAGACAAAAGATCTACCACATCATCATCAATATCATCATAAAGTATCAAAGCCAAGAGGGCTTTCCTCTTCCAATCCATACTCGTCACTAGTTTGGACACAAATGAATTTCTGCAACGTTATTTACGCAGTCAGAGGACCCAAAATTCCGGATTTTACACGGCGGAATCTCGGCAACGGAAAATTTCGCAGCGCACGCCGTAAATTCCAGAACCTGTGGAACCATAGCTTTAACTGTCGGAACTACTAGCAGTTCCAGGATCTGGATCTGCTTCTTCTGAATTCATGACGTCAATTTCCTCAAAATTTCCGTCATTTTCATCACTATCGCTATCAGAATCATCTTTGTCAAAATCTCAACGTTCATTTTCTAGATCTTCATAACCATCACTATCACTTTCACATTCTTCATCCTGTATCTTTCCTAAATTCGTGCAATTAGTGGATTCACAGGAACCGCAAACGGATGAGCACTTTAGCCCAATTATCTACAAGTACAAGATGATCTATTACTCCCAGTTGTACAGTTGTAGAATGACATTTGTAAAATTTCTTTAGGCGCAGGTGCTTTTAACATTTTGACTGTGGCCAATATATCATGCATCTTCCAGCCCCAATTATCTGCCAGCAGATCATTAGACATCCATATCTGAACTTGAAGATAAACTCAATAAAAATGCTGGGCAGCTGCATCATCAGTCGGGGGGAGATTTTCCAATTTCACGGGTTCTAAACCTTTTCTTTTATTACTTACTGCTTGCTTGAATTTAAGAAATCTCAATTTAATCACACATGTTATATTTTTAGGAGAATTATACAAATTAAACAAGAAAATTCTTCCTCTTGTCTCTTTTTTTGGAAAAGGAACGTTTCCATGGCTTTTGTCATTTCAACATATTTCTTGCGTTTTTCAATATTTCAGAATAAAATGTTTTTCCCCTTCCCCAAAATAGCACGATCACTTACAGCGTGTAAAAATAGGATACATTTTTTGCAATATTCATAATTATCGAAACTATGATTAGAGTAAACTTTCTGTTCTGAGTTTCCTTTGGTTAATAAAAAGATGTGTTCAGTACCAGGAGTCAAAGCTGTCAATAAAAATAAAATATCGGTATCCTCAGAAACAATCACTGCCGTTAAATTTTTGATAGAAAGAGCAGTTCTAACTATTAATAAATCTGCATCATCTTCTGCCTGTTTCACATCAAAATTCTTATTGATAAAATATTTTTTCAGAAATTCTATCGTGATAATATCAAGTATTAATTTTGTTAATCTAGAAATACGATAGTATGTTGTGATATATGTACTTAAAATACTGGATTTTCAAATGCTTCGGACAGAATGTATCTGAGCAATGCGTCTCAAAATGAAAATAAACACGTGTACTTATTAGTAGCTGAGGAGTTAACGAAGAGATTCATATGTATATATTGATGGTTGATTCTCTGGGGAGCTCGAATAGGTGATATGAAACGATGTGCGCGCTCGGTACGCTTCGAAATTCAGTGCCGCGGCGGTCGCGGAGACGTGCCAACTTCGCAAATTCTTTTTGAGCATAAGGAAGCAGTTTTATTAAAGAACCATAACGTTTTCTATTGCAAATTTTCTCAACTTTTCTGCAGAATTTTTTGTTTTTTCATATAATGAAAAATAAAAATAAATATTGACCAAAAACAGAATTTTAAAAAAATTTCAAAATTTGTTTTAACTTTTTCGATCTCTCCAGATGTAAAGTTTTTTTTCTTTTTTTTTTAAACTGTTACCTTAAATATTACAAATCCACAGACTTTGCTTAGGCCCGATTTTTTCTCGGGTCAAGGTTTTTTAATGACTGGGCTACAGTTCATTTCTACTGTCCTTTAAATAGATCTTTAGACTTCTCATCTTCACTCGCGACGCGGGTACGCTGGATAACGTGTAAGTAGACACTTAACTCACAGCTGATCACCTCTCCACACCGCACCCTCACCATACCCCACTCCCATTCCCACATGTCAGGCATACACACAGTACACCAGCATGACACCCTGCACTCTCTGATACAAATAATAGGTTAAACACAGTCACATTTCACATTTTCACTGCAATAGCGATTACTTTTCACTTTGACAGATCACCTCAAATTATTTATATTTTTTCTAACACTTTACCTGCTTTTGGTGGTGTTTTTCTTTCTGCCACAATGACACCCCCCTAAGGGCTAAGGCTCGTGGCACCCGGGGCGGCCCGTCCCCCCCCCCCCCGCACCCGCCTTGGTACGCCACTGATGTCAGATAAGGCAAAGGTTAATTTATCTGGGCCTGTCAATTTCCAAAAAAATCACCTGTCAATTTCAAGATGACAAAATTTGTGTTTACTGTTCTGTGAATTGTGTTGTAGAGCCAATGTTTGTTTATAGGATTGTCAATACAGAAGTGCACCATACGATTTTCAAAGAATTATCCGCTTAGTTAACTGATTATGAAGTGCAGTTTCTTCTAATAAGATAGAGCAATGTGTCGTAAGAGGACTGTGACCTTTGTATTTCCCAGAATTGTTTAGTTGCAATATTTCCATTCCAAACATTTGTCTAGTTTGAGTTATTTGAAGAAGAGAGTATATGAAACAAATCTGTACACCCTAGGCGAACATTCAACATATAGTTAAAGGTATTGACAATGTTTTGCATTGGATGTTAATCTCTTGAGCACACAAGTCCACCTGTGCTCAGCTTGCTCACTTGGAACAAATAATATAGCAAATTATTAACAAATAAAGTGGGTGTTTGGTTTGAAATTTGTTGTTATCATAATTAGTGAACTAAATGGATCTTATTGTATTTTCAATAAAAGATTTAATTATTGCAACTGCTTCGTAATTTTTTATCAGTGAGGAAACTGATCAGCCACCAAGATCAAAAAGAAAACAATATTGCTAGATGACATTAAATGGAATACTGCAGGGAGAGCACATTAAGCGTTTTATAAAATTGAGTGTAAAGAACTGTATCGGTCATGTGGAGGGGATGCTTAGGAAATGACTGATAAGCAAATACTTTACTTTTGAGATGTCTTTATAATTTAAAATCAATAGGTTTATAGCACTGGAGAACTGTCACTGTTGGAAGAGAAGAATAGGACAATATAATGCAAGAAGTTAAAGCTCATAACGGCCCAAGGCCGTAGCTAGGAAAACTTTTCGGGGGGAGGGGGTCAGGTCAGGATCGGGGATTTGAATTTAAACCCTTTTAACATGTTCACTGCTAAGGACGCACATGTGAGCTTGACACCGAACACTATGAGAAACGGCCGACGCACAGTGTATTGCGTGCTTCGCACGCCATATTGGGAGTATTTTCAATAAACAGAGCATTGCGTGCTTCACACGCCAATTTTATGCCTAAATCCGCTTCACATGTGCATCCGCTTTAAAATATTAGTGATTATTACATAGAAAGGTTAAAAAATAAAGTAATTTATACTCATTTAGGCTATAAATATAAAAATAAAAGGTCAGCTCCTAGCATAGGAAATACGAAATTTGCATAGCAGTAAACGAGTTAAAGACCAATTTCCATGCTTATTTTAAAAATTTTGATATAGTTACCCATGTAAAATATTATAGGATGTAAGGATGATGAATTATTTTGTTTTGTTAGAGTAAAGTATTTTTGTTGAACCTTCATAGTGTTCTTGTTTAATAGATCAGGTCAAGCTCACAACTCACAATTGAGTAAGGCTGTAACCTACTGCATCCATGTGTATTGTAGGTTGTAGTTTAATCAAGCAAATCTAAATATTAGTATGCATGCAATGCACAATTATGTAAAATATAGATCCTCTGTTGTGTTGTCTATTTTATAATTTAACTTGACCTTTTTAAACCTAGTATTAATGTTTATTGTTAAATTTTGGGATTTCGGGGAGGGGGGGGGGGTTAACCCCTAACTCCCCCCTGACTACGGCCTTGTTATGGCCTATTGACATATATTTTTGAAAGTATAGAGGAATAGTGCCGGACCTAATAGCAAAAATGAAATATAAGATTTTTCAAAATGTTTGCCTAATGAAGTTCGCCAATATTAATAATAATTTATTGAATCAAATCTTTATTAAAATCTTAAAACGATGTACATTTTTAACAATCAATGCAGCTGAAAAACTGTTTCATAGCTTGACAATAATTCCTAAATAAGCTTGATAAGCATTTTGTAGATGCAGTGCCAGATTTACCACTAGGCCACAGCCTAGGGCCGCAAGCAAAAGGGGACCGCAGCGTTTTGTAAAAAACATTTTTTTTAGTAAAAAAATTGAAGTTTTATTTTATAAAATTAATAATTACTGCTACTGTAAATCGAATACATTACTTTTGTATATAAACAATACAATCTAATTAAAATAATCAACGTACATATCAAAAATAAATATTACCGCTTGCCAGGGTATAGGAGGCTACAGAGTGCAGGGGGATTGTGGAAAGTTCTAGGAATGTGATGTAACGATGTAACCCGCTCTGGCATACGGCAGAGCGTAAACAAAGTAGGCTCATTCCGTCGTGGCGCTGTGGAAGGGACATTTTTCAGTATAAGAGAATAATGTGAGAATTGAACGATCTAGAAGTTTATTTGTTGTATTCTTAATATTTTTATTTTTAAGTACCGTAGCCTATTACAGTTCATATTATTTTGCTTGTACTTTTACTTATAATGTCTTTTCAACTTGGCTTTTTTGAGTCTTTTGTTGTCATCTGTACTTTTACCGCCGAATGAAACAAATGTTATTTAATTTTAACAATAATTGTAATACTAATTTATAATACAATATCTTTAGCAATGTTAATAATTTTAACAAATAACTGCTGTTTGCTAACTTTTTGAATTATATATTTTCTATAAAAATAGAAATTGTTGTTAGAGCTGTTTTGGGGTTTTAGCCAAATTTGTAAACCAAGATTATTTAATTAGTAAATACAACATTTCAACCTATTTATGTATTTAAATAAAACATTAGTTGCATTTCTATTCATTTATGTTATATGCTTTGTATATTGTACCAATTTAAAAAAAGTAAAATTAAAATAAACGATCTGTATTAATATGAAATGTGCTTTATGCTTTAATTCCATAATCGTGGAGTTAAAGGATACAATATAATTGCTAGCACCCATCAATGTTTTCCAATTGGTGTTTTAGTGTTTATCTTTAAGATATCCTAAATAATCACTTGTTTTAACGTGAGAATTTTCCACCTAAGGGGCAGGGGCCGCTCGGGTTAATTTGGCCTAGGGCCGCAAGTAACCTAAATCCGGCACTGTGTAGATGAGAGGTACTAACTATTTTGACCCAAAAGATAATTCCTTTATAAATATAATCTTCATACAATCTAGGCAATACCTAACATTAAAAGAATAGATGTAACAGAATCACAAAGGGCCCACCAAATTTAAACTGTGCTTGGTTTAGTGTGAAAATGCTCTTTGTTAGTTTTGTAAAATTGTAGCTTAAATATTGTCCAGTACAGTTGGAAGTAACACTTGACACTACATTGTTTTG